>PVIU01034830.1:0-10947 GCA_004026605.1 Ondatra zibethicus | reverse complement strand
TCCATCTGGACTGGGATTGAATGAGCATATGATCAAACCAGACTCTCTGAATGTGGTGGCAAGTGGGGGCGGACAGAGAAGCCATCAACAATGATACCAGGACCTATCTCTTCTGCATGTATTATCTTTTTGGGAACCGAGTCTTTTTGGATGCACACCTTCCTAGGCTGGGAGGGAGGGGGGTGGGCCTTGGACTTCCAACAGGGCAGGGCACCATGCCCTCTTTTAAGGAAGAAGGGGGAGGGATGAGGAATGGGGGGTAGTGGGATGGGACCGGGAGAAGGGGAAGAAATGTAAAAAATTTAATTATTTAATTATGTTTTTGAATGGAAAAAATAAAAGAATACAAAAAAAGATGTTTTCTCTCTTCCTTGTATAATGTTAGCTTCTTTGTTAAACATGACATGGTCAAAGGTTTGTGGATTAATATCCAGGTCTTCAATTTGATTCCATTGGTCAACGTCTCTGTTTTTACGTCAATACCAAGCTGTTTTCATTACTGTGGCTCTTAATAAAGTTTGATGTCAGGGGTGGTAATGCCTCCAAAAGTTCCTTTATTGTATAGGATTGTTCTGGCTATCCTGGGTTTTTTGTTTTTCCATATTAAGTTTATTATTTTTCTCTCAAGGTCTGTGAAGAATTTTGTTGTAATTTTGATGGGGATTGCATTGAATCTATAGATTGCCTTTGGTAGAATTGCCATTTTTACTATGTTGATCCTACCAATCCAAGAACATGGGAGATCCTTCCTTTTTCTGACATCCTCTTCGATTTCTTTATTCAAAGACTTAAAGTTCTTGTCAAATATATCTTTCACTTCAATGGTTAGTGTTACTCCAAGATATTTTCTTTTATGCTATTTGTGGCTATCGTGAAAGGTGATGTTTCTCTGATTTCCCTCTCTGCTTCTTCATCCTTTGTGTATAGGAGTGCTATTGATTTTTTTGAGTTGAGCTATTATCCTGTCACATCATGGAAGTTATTTATCAGCTGTAGGAATTCTCTGGTAGAGTTTTGGGGGTCACTTATGTATACTATTATATCATCTGCAAATAACAAAAGTATGACTTCTTCCTTTCCAACTTGAATCCCCTTGACATCCTGATATTGTCCTATTGTGATTGGTAGAACTTCAAGCACTATATTGAAGAAATATGGAGAGAGTGGACAGCCTTGTCTTTTTCCGGATATTAGTGTAATCACTTTGAGTTTCTCTCCATTTAATTTGATGTTAGCTGTTGGCTTGCTGTATGTTGCTTTTATTATATTTAGATATGATCCTTGTATCCCTACTCTCTCCAAGACCTTTATTATAAAGGGGTGTTGAATTTTGTCAAATGCTTTTTCATCATGTAATGAAAGGATCATATGCTATTTTTTTCTTTCAGTTTATTTATATGATGGATTACATTGATAGATTTTCATATGTTAAACCTGCCCTTTATCTCTGGGATGAAGCCTACTTGGTCATATAAATAATATTTTTGATGTGTTCTTGAATTCGGTTTGCCAGTATTTTATTGAGAATTTTTGCATCTATGTTCATGAGTGAGATTGGTCTGCAAATCTCTTTCTTGGTTGAGTCTTTGTGTGGTTTTGGTATCAGGGTAACTGTAGCTTCATAAAAAGAGTTTGGTCATGACTCTTCTGTTTCTATTATGTGGAACACGTTAAGGAGTATAGGTATTAGCTCTACTTGGAATTTCTGGTAGAATTTTTCACTAAACCATCTGGTCCTGGGCTTTATTTTTTGGTTGGGCGGGTTTTTGACGACAGCTTCTATTTCCTTGTGACTTATACATCTATTTAAATTGTTCACCTGGTCTTGATTTAATTTTGGTGTATGGTATTTATCTAAAAACTGTCCATTTCTTTTACATTTTCTAATTTTGTAGTAAGTAAGGCTTTTGTAGTAAGACCTAATGATTCTCTGAATTTCCTCAGTGTCTGTTGTGATGACCCCCTTTTCATTTCTGATCTTGTTGATTTGAATGTACTCTCTAGATGAATTTGGATAGGGGTTTGTCAATCTTGTTGATTTTCTCAAAGAACCAGCTCTTTGTTTTATTGATTCTTTGGATTGTTTTCTGTATTTCTATTTTGTTGATTTAAGCCCTCAGTTTGATTATTTCCAGTCTTGCACTCCTCATGAGTGAGTCTGATTCTTTTATTTCTAGAGCTTTCAGGTGTGCTGTCAAGTCTTTAATATGGGCTCTCTCCATTTTTTATGTGGTCACTTAGTGCTATGAACTATCCATTTAGTGCTACATTCATAGGTTTTGGTATGTTGTGTCTTATTTTTCATTGAATTCAAGGAAGACTTTAATTTCTTTATTTCTTCCTTGATGCAGGGTTGGTTTAGTAGTTGACCGTTCAGTTTCTATGAGTTTGTAAGCTTTTTGAGGGTGGCATTGTCGTTAAATTCTAACTTTATTTCATGTTGATCAGATAAGACACAGGTGGTTACTCCAACTTTTTTGTATCTGTGGATGTTTGCTTTGTTACTGAATATGAGATCAATTTTCAAGAAGGTTCCCTCCATGAGATGCTGAGAAGAAGGTATATTCTTTCCTGTTTGAGTGGAATGTTTTATAGATGCCTGTTGAGTCCATTTGATTCGTTACATCTGATAGTTCTCTTATTACTCTGTTAAGTTTCTTTCCGGTTGACCTGTTTCATTGGTGATAGAGGAGTGTTGAAATCTCCTACTATTAGTGTGTGGGGTTTGATGTGTGCTTTGAGTTCTATTAATGTTTCTTTTACATATGTGGGTACTTTTATATTAGGGGCATAGTTATTCATAATTGAGACTTCATCTTGATGAATTGTTCCTGTTATGAGTATAAAGTGTCCTTCTCCCTCTCCATTTCTTCTCATTGATTTTAGTTTGAAATCAATTTTCTTAAATTTTAGGATAGCCACTCCAGCTTATTTCTTAGGTCTGTTCGCTTGGAAATCCTTTTCCCAACTCTTTACTCTGAGGTAGTGTCTGTCTTTGAGGTTGAGGCGTGTTTCTTGTATACAGCAGAATGTTGGATCCTGTTTTTGTATCCATTCTCTTAACCTGTGCCATTTTATAGGTGAATTGAGTCCATTTATATTAATGACCCGTGGTTGTTAACTCTGGTTATATTTTTGGTGGTAGAATTTGTGTGTTTACATTCTTTGAGTTGTGTTAGTGGAGGGTTGTCAGATGTCTGTGCTGTTGTGGGTGTTGTTGGCCTCCTTGGGTTGAGGTATTCCTTCTAGTACTTTCTGTAAGGCTTGGTTTGTGGATATGTATTGTTTAAATCTGTTTTTGTCATGGAATATTTTGTTTTCTCCATCGACAGTGAAAGAAAGCTTTGCTGGGTATAATAGTCTGGGCTTGCATCCATGGTCTCTGCAGGACATCTATCCAAGAGCTTCTGGCTTTCATGGTTTCCATTGAAAAGTTAGGTGTAATTCTGATAGGATTACCTTTATATGTTACTTGACCTTTTTCCATTGCAGCTCTTAATATTCTTTCTTTATTCTGTATGTTTTGTGTTTTGATTGTTATATGGCGAGGGGATAGGTTTTTTTTTTCTGATGCTGTCTATTCATTGTTCTATATGCTTCTTGTACTTTCATAGGAATATCCTTCTTTAGTTTGGGAAAGTTTTCTTCAATATTTTTTTGAATATATTTTCTTGGCCTTTGAGCTGTAATTCTTCTCCTTCTTCTACCCCTATTATTCTTAGGTTTGGTCTTTTCATGTTGTCCCAGATTTCCTGAGTGTTTTGTGCTAAGTATTTGTTGGATTTCCTGTTTTCCTTGATCAATGAGTCTATTTTCTCTATTGTATCATCAGTGCCTGAGATGCTTTCTTCTATCTATTGTATTCTGTTGGTTATACTTGTCCCAGTAGTTCCTGTTTGTTTACCTAGATTTTCCATATCCAGCCATCCCTTGGTTTGTGTTTCTTTATTACCGCCATTTCAGTCTTTAAGTCTTGAACTGTTTCCTTTACCTGTTTGATTGTTTTTTCTTCATTTTCTTGGGTATCTTTGAGGGATTTGTCAATTTCTTCTAATGCTTTATTTGTCTTCTCTTCCATTTCTTTAAGGGAGTTTTTCACTTCCTGTTAAAGGGTCTCCATTATTTTCATAAGGTTACATTTAAAGTCAACTTCTACTACTTCTTCTGGGTTAGGATGTTTAAGTCTTCTTGTTTTGTGTTCACTGGATTCCAGTGTTAACATTTTGCTTTTCAGGATGTTGGAGGAATTCTTGCATTGGTGCCTGCCCATCTCTTCATTCAAGTGAGGCCAGCAGAGTCTTGGCGTCTTGGTCCATTTTTTGCTGTGGCTGACTGTGTACACTGATCATGAAGTAAAGAGTAGTTGGAAGGGCCTTGAGAATAACCTTGGACCAAAACCTGGCTAAATAATAAAATAAGAACCTAGGAATAAAAATAAGATCACATTTATCTCTGGCCATTTGTAAGATTGTACCCAAGATTGTACACCATCTGTAAGCATGTACCCAAGGTTGTTAGCAGAGTTAATTTCCCTTCTGAATACCCATGAAGTGGTCACTTAAACTAATAATCACAGTAAGAAAGTACAGCAAAAATACAACTCACTTAAATTGTTGACACAGTCCTAAACCTCATGCACACATATAGTGATAAAGAATGTGGTCCATCTACCTCTATGTATTTAACTATACCTCTGATTATTTAGTTTATGGTACACTAGGGAATCCAAATTAAAGAAATTAGATTAAATGATGCAATAGCACAGGAAAAGATCTGAAAAAGAAGATCAGACACTGAAAATTCAGGAAAATAATTTTTTTCAGACATAGTAGCCATTTGAACATAAATTGATAACCAAATAAGTAACAATATCAATAGTTGCCATAAAAGAAAAATGCTTAGTACCCAGTATTGCTAAAAACTATATCTTTTCTTATTTTTATCAGTAACAAAATCAAGATATATTAAGACAAAAGAAAACATATGAATTAAAAAACAAATGAATTTAAAAATTTAAAAAGGAAGTAAAGAAAAGAAAAAATCAAACAGCCATTATGAAAAACATACTCACTTAAAATAAGAAACCATATAATCCACCAACCCCTCAACTGGGTATAGTAACTAAAGAAAATTATATTACCATGCACTTTTATTGCAACCCAATCAAAATAGCTGCAATGAGATGATACAACTTAGATATCCAAGTAATTAATCTTAAAAGAAAGAAATCCTGTAAAGGGGACAATATGACTGGAACTGGGGGTGAAGATGGGGGTCAATATATTAATTACCAGCCAAATATATAAAAAATGCATTGTCCCATTATTATAATTAATCTAATATAATTGATTACATGGAAGTTGATAGTAGAATAGTGATAGCCAGAAGCTGATGAAAGTGTGGAGAAGGAAGAATAGAGAAAGGCTGATCAATGGGTACTACATAATCATAAAGCATAAGTAAGAATTCATGGTGAACTACTGCAAAGAAGAATAACTATAGATAATAATTATATACTAAATATATGAAAAGATAAAAGGAAAGAAAAAAGCATTTTTGGGTAGTTTCACAAAAGAGAAGTAAACATTACACAGCACGTATGGAAATATTTTCTGATATTACATTGCTATGCAATTAATGTGCAAAACAGGAAGTATTAGCTTTAAGTGAACATAAAAATACATTCACTAATAAAGACTCCATTGCTTTACAACTGTGACTGTGGAATACTCAGCCACAAATAGTACATTTATAATATAACCCCAATTCCCAAGGGTCAGAGATCATCTTGAAAGAAGGAGCAGAAGGATTGCAAGAGTCTGAAGTTTGGGAAGACCAGAGCAAATGAATGTTTTTGGACACTGTAAGACTTCTGTCCTTGTGAATTCACAGGAGCTGTGGTTGCCTGCATAAGACCTGTAGAAGATCAAGCCAACTAACATTGTAGAATGAATAGAGGAGCAGCTTATGAGGCTCCACCCTTTGTTAAGGCTCTCTTGACAATTGACGGCTTCTGTGAGATGCTAAGTCAGTTTTCCATAAGGGTGTGTTTCCTTGTAGGTCAGCAGATGGCCGTACACCAGGAGTACATGGACAGCATAAATTTGAGTCAGTGAGTTAATAAATTTAAAAGAAGAAGGCGTAGAGTTGTGAGTGTGAAAGTGGTTGTGGTACTAAGGGGAGGAGTTGTCCATGAGCATGATGAGAATACATTTTACAAATTTCTCGAAGATCTAACAAAATATTTATTTAAAGAATACTGAAACTGCTACGTAACAATGGGGAAGATAATAGCTACTTGAGCTACGCCTCTGAACGCGCTGAGTGGCTGGAGACGGGTCTCTCCCAGGCATTCGGATGCGGGCTAGAGAGCAGGCGGCAGCAATGCGGAGGAGCTCCCGAGCTCCCGAGCACCCATGACTGAGCTCAGCGAGTCCGCTCCTGGCCAGACCACCGAAGCGGAGTGAAGAAAACTGAAAATCCAGTTTATTGGATTTCAGTACTATGTCATAACCGACAGATCATTCTCCACTTGTTCATCAAGATGGAAAACTCAGATTCTAATGATAAAGGAAATGACCAATCTGCAGCACAGCGCAGAAGTCAAATAGATCGATTGGATCGGGAAGAAGCTTTCTATCAATTTGTGAATAATCTGAGCGATGAAGACTATAGACTTATGAGAGACAACAATTTGCTAGGCACCCCAGGTAAGCTACATCTAAGGAAAGTTATATGCATAGGTTGCTAGGTTTTCAAGAAATAGCTTGTTTTACAATATGTTTATTTACAAAAAGTTATTCACACAAGAGATACTGAACGGCATTTACTCCCTGACCTATTTATTGCCTGATTCCATTCTTTAATAATTGGAACAATCATAATATAAGTTTTTAGTGAAATGGATTAAATAAAATTGAGCTGAACAATTTAGTTAGCTACCCATGCATCCAGTTACAAAGTAAGTAATGGGATTTTAGTTTCTAGGACAGACTCATCTTATTTTGTCATCCTTTATTCTCCGACTGTGTCCCAACTGTAACCCTAGAGTTAGCTGTGGGGAAAACGACAACTAGAACTTTGTCCTTAGTCACTCTCTTTCACCCAGATAAGGTCTCATTTGATCCGCGTCAGAACTCAGTCTACGTCTTCCTACCCATTTCTATTTCCACCAACCTGTGGATCGGTTCGTTAGCAAGACTAGGTGGAGCATTTTGCGCAAACAATACCAGACTTTATAATTAATCTTAACTGCAGTTCTGAACGGTTCTCCTGTTACCTGGTGTGGTTTCTGGCAAGTCAGTCACTCAATTGACAGTGCAGATAACTAAGCAAGAGGTGACCTGGTGGCATGTGTCTGTGATCCCAGCTGCACAGGAGGCTGAGGCATGAGGTTGTTGAGTTTGAAGCCAGCCTGAGTGAACCCTTCAAAATGAATCCTGAGGGTGGAAAAAAGACAGAAACTGACTTGTCGATGGATCTTCATTTGTAATTTGGCCAACATTGTTAACTTTCAGGTGACAGCACGGAGGAGGAGTTGCTCAGAAGAGTACAGCAAATTAAAGAGGGTCCACCGCCGCAGAGCTCAGATGAAAACAGAGGTATAGTTTGCTTTGGGAGGTGGGCAGTTGATGGAATGATAGGAAATTCATAATAGTAAATGTCAGCCAAAATTATCCAGAAATGCCACAAATTAATTTGGTGATAACTGTTCATAGAAAGAGAAGTGGTGTTTTCTTAATGTTTGATGAGAATGTCAGCATGCTGTTTTCTGCCTCACCTTTTGGGTTGTTTGTGTTAATTGGGCCACAGTGAGAGGTAGCATGTTTAAATGAGATTTCCTCCCCTTGGCTCTCCATATCCATTGAAATTTCCTACTACTTAGGTCCTTGTTTATAAGTATGGCTTCATTAGCAAAAGAAGGAAAAAAGAAAAGAAAAGAAACACTGCATTGTCTGCCCTAGTGCCTTCCTACTGAGTGTAATTTTGTTTCACTTGGGGGGTATTAGCAATGACTGCAGACACTGGTTGACACAACTGATGAGGGTTTGCTCTTAGTATCTAGCAGGCAGAGGGCAGGTATACTGCCAACCATTCTGATGATCTACAAATCACACCACAGTTCCCAGCATTAATTGGCTCAGAGTGTTGGTGCTGCTGCTAAGTATGCAAGCTGGCTATAAGCTCAGGACTGGTGCCTCCCTCTCCGCAGGAAACAGAGATTGACCATAACCTAGGAGCTGGTGCTGGTACATTAGTTTGTAAACACACTGCTAGGTATGCTGTTACTCCAGGTTCAGGCTATTCATTTCGTATGGTCTTCATTTTCATGGTAGTTTAAAATCTTGATATTGACAAATATTCAAGTAGTTATAAACCATTAGGCTTGTTTATATTTTTATTATGACTACAAAACTCTTGTATTTTAAAGCAACTTCATATTATCAAAGGCACTTAAGCTAGGCCCCTAGATGAAGTAATAGAGAATGAATTTGGTAGAAATATAATTGGAACGAAAATATGAACACTAGCCCCCACAGCCAGTAATTGTGTCATTTGATTTTGTTTAGACAGTAGACTATAAAAAAACCATGTAGCCTTCTCACAGTCTCGTAGCTTCTTCTAGACCAGCGCTTCTCAACTTTCCTAATGCTGTGACTCATGGCATGGTGACCTTTTTTTGTTTTTCACTTAGAAATCAGTGTTGTATACAGTATAATATCTGTAAATGTAAAATTCATTCAGAATTGCAAAATTCTTTAATGTTATTTATATGATTGTCCTAATTATTGTAGTTCCTTTCTCTCCTTCTCCCCCTTCTTTATTTTGAATAGGTGAAGACTCTTCAGAGACATCATCTGCCAGACCATCTAGGTCAGAACGCAATTCTGCTGAAGCATTAACCAGAGGTCAGAGAAGACCAAGAAGCCGGAACCCAGAACACCGGAGAACCAGAGCCACAGCTGAAAGAAGTAGGTCTCTTCTGCACCCAGCAAATGAATTTCCATGAAGATCTCCTCGTAACATCTCATCTCAGACTTTTGAACACCCTTTAGTAAACGAGATTGAGGGAAGTTCTAGAACCCGTCACCATGTGACTTTGAGACAGCAGATAACTGGTCCTGAGTTGCTAGGTAGAGGTCTTTTTGCAGCTTCTGGGTCGAGAAATGCCACTCAAGGGGCAAGTTCTTCAGACACGGGTACCAATGGTGAAGCTGCAGGATCTGGTCAAAGATCTCCAACCATGGTCCTTCAAGTCACAAGAATTCGTCTGAGAGAACACTCGCAGAGAGATAGCATAGCTAGCAGAACTCGGTCAAGGTCTCAAACCCCAAACAACACAGTCACTCATGAAAGTGAACGTGGAGGTTTTAGGCACACCTTTTCACGTTCTGAACATGCAGGTGTGAGAACCTATGTGAGTACTAACAGGATTCCCATTCGTAGAATCTTAAATACTGGATTAAGTGAAACTACATCTGTTCCGAGTCATACCATGTTAAGGCAGAGAAGGGCAGGTTTTGCAGAGCTGGCGAGACTAGGAACACGGAGTGGAAGAGGGAGCTCTGGTAGTAACAGCTTTGGTTCCGGCTCCAGCTCCAGCCCTGGCTCCAGTTCCAATGGTGAAAGTTCAGAAAATAGCTCAGAGATGTTTGAAGGCAGTAATGAAGGAACCCGAATTCTCGCAACAGGTGCCAGGAGAGATGGCCCACATAGGGCCCCAATTATATTGGAAGAGAGTGACCCTTCGTCATTTATTAGTCGGGCTCGGGTTTTCTTCTTAAATGAGGATGATGACGACCGACCTAGAGGACTCACCACAGAACAGATTGATAACTTGCCAATAAGAAGTTTTGATGAAAATGATGCATTGAAGACATGTAGTGTTTGCACTAGAGAATATACGGAAGGCAATATACTTCGGGGACTACCTTGCTCCCATGAGTATCACATCTACTGCATCGACCGCTGGTTATCGGAGAATTCCACCTGTCCTATTTGTCGCAGGGCCGTCTTACTTTCTGGGAACAGAGAAAGTGTTGTGTAATGAGAACAGAACTCTCGAAGTTGTGTAGCTGGAACAGTGACGTGGAAACGGAAATCACTTGCTTTATGTCCATTTTTTTTTTGAGCGGTGCTTAAATATAAAGTCACAGCCTGAATTGAGTCATTGCTTTCTGAGTTTCTTTTCATTTCTCTAGTTTGTCTTTCAGGATAGAAAGAATATTTCAGAAGCGACGTTTTAGGACTTCAGTGTTTGATTTCAGTACCAGATAATTGCTAACCTGTTACCCATGTACAATTGTCATTTTCCCTTTGTTACCATAAGGTCTGCCTTAGCAGTGACTCCTTTATCACGTTGACCTCTTTTTAAGTTTCCCAGGCCATAAAAGGGGCATGAAGAAAATTCCCACTCAAGACTAAGTTCCATTATGTGTTTAGTAAGTGATTAATTAAAACTATACCATTCCCAGTTGTTGACACAAATTCAGTCAATTTCTGAATATTGTTTGTTCACCTTCCAGAGTAGGTGACGATGGGCATACCAGTGTAAATGACACTAAACAGGTTCTTTTCCAATGCACTGTTGTATTAATGCATTCAAAATTATAAAGTACCATGCTTAGAAATGAGAACTGCTTTTTGTGAGCCAGCAGAGTAAAACAAATACACCACACACAGTACGAAGCTGCTTTTGTAAGTGTGTAGGGGTCAAGAGCAGAACATATCTGTATTGAATGTATTTCTGAACAGCTACTGGGACATGGAAAGGAAAGGACCATGTAGAATCAGACTGCACTAAAACCCAATGGAAATCATGGATTTTAAGTTGGATTTAGGCAACTCTGGAGAATGGAACATTTTCATGATGACAGTAATATAGATATGAACTGGTTTCATACAGTGACAGACACAGCAGCTTGACCCAGTATTCGACTTGAATAG
>PVIU01034829.1:0-10157 GCA_004026605.1 Ondatra zibethicus | reverse complement strand
TCCTGCCTATGGCCAGCAGGCAGGTCAAAGAGGAAGCAGACGTCCCACTGGGTCTGCTCTTCCTCTCTGCAGGCCACTCCAGAGGCCATCCACCCCGGATCAAGCCCACCAATGTGCCAAGAGTGCTCCCGACATTTACTCAACGAGCAGCAGCAGTGAGAACACAGAAGACTTACGCTCCCACGGCGCCTCAGCAGAGGCCAAGCCCACCCGCAGACGGGGCCAGCCCAGGGGCTTGAAGGCATGGACAAGGAGGATAGGAAATGCCCTGATGAGACTATGTTGCTGCTTTCCCTCAAGGAAGAAACCTCGCCCAGGGCAGAACAGAGTCTCCCCTCAGAAATGAGGCACAAGGAGGGAGTCTGGAGAATAAGCAGCAGGCATGGCCCAGGTATCTTTCTGTATTTGAATGTATCTTTTTTACACATGTCTGCTTCAATGAACAGCTCATAATAGCGTGTGTTTATAGGGTACAATGCTTTGGGAAGCTAGATCCAGATACCGTGGTAAGGTTAAATGGAACCTATCAACGTATCTAGCATCCCAGAAGACAAATTTCACTGTATCCTGAGCATGGGAAATCTAACATGTTGAACTAGAAGGATACAGTAAAAAGGAGAGGGGAAAGGAGGAGGTGCTGAGGGAGGAGAAAGGTGGTGTGGGGTGGGGGCTGGGAGATGGGGAGGAGAGGAGGGTGCAGAGCAGGGTGATCACAGCTGGGAAGATGCCCTGTATAGCTGAAGTCACAAGACTTTCTCTCATGTGTGTTCTTGGATCTAAAGGATTCTCCAGAGGAGGCAGATTGCCAAAGTTCTGCGGCCATGGTGTTGGAGAGGACCCAGGAACGGGCTGAGACCGTGCAGAAAGCCCACTATGCTCTGTGTCCGTGCCCTGCTCAGAGGTCCAGCCAGGAGGAGGGGAGCAGATAAAGGAATCCTGGGTGGCAGGAATTCTGCAAAGACACTGACCCTTGAAGGCATTCCTATTCAGGGAGCAGGAGTTGAAAACCTGCCAAAGCCAGTGAAGACAGAGCCCTTGTGTCCCCCCAGGCCACATCAGAGCCCTCTTCTCCGGGCACATGTCTGCCTCACTCTCAGCAGACATAAGGCTCCTTGACGTGTTTGTCATGAGTCTTAGAATAAACGTGATGTTTGTGAAAGACCATGGAGGTTTTCCTGCATCTTCCTTTCACAGGAAAATCAGACCTGTGGTGCTCAAAGCCGCAGGAAAAGTGACTTTACCCCCAACACCACCAAGTTATTAAAAGTGCTTTTGAAGGGAACGTGCTCTAAGGTACTTGAGGGGCTAAAATGCAGAACCTGAGTGTGCACTTGGGTCCTCCTGGACAGGGCAGCATTTTCAGATGGACCAGTGACAACACTAGGTGTCATCCGTTTGTTCCATTCCCACAAAGCAAGCATGGTAACCTGATGAATTCCTGTGGACGTGGCACGGGTTGGATCCCAGGGCTGCTGAGAAGCCCCTGGTCCATCCTGCTGTGTTCCTTAATTGTATCATACAAGATATTGACTCTCCCTGTCATGACACTTTTAGATCCACAGGACAGGGTCACCCCTCCGTTCTAGCCCAGGCATGTGTCCCTCAGTGAACACGTCAGATCTGGGGCAGGAGGATGTATCCCAGGAAAGAGAGCTGTAGATGTCCCATGTGAGAGGGCAGGCCCTACTGACACAGGCCAGCACCAAGATGTGCTCTGTCACAAGGACCTCACAGAGCAAACACCAAACCCAAACCCTATCATACTCGACAGATTACCAGAGCCTAGTGGGCCCCATCTCACAGGCGCCGAAGCCTGGTTTGCATGCATCTGTCACTCTGATGGTGGGGTCTCGTGGATTCCTGAGAGGCCCACATGGCATCTTCCCAGTCGTCCTATGTAACCTTCTCTATGATGTCACCGATCTCTTTAGCAAACACCCCTCTCTGAATTGCACTCTTCCCTTCAAATTCAACCTCATGAATTCTCAGGGAGCAGACACTGTGTGTGTGTGTGTGTGTGTGTGAGAGAGAGAGAGAGAGAGAGAGAGAGAGACAGAGAGAGAGACAGAGAGACAGAGAGACAGAGAGAGAGAGAGAGAGAGAAAGAATAAGAGTGTGTGTGAGAGAGAGTGTGTGTGTGTATGTGTGTATAAGAGAGTGTGTGAGTGTGTGTATGTCTGTGTGTGAGAGAGAGAAGGTGCGTGTGTGTGCACCCTCTAGTCCACCTCCTACCAGAATCCTCAATCCCATCGAAACTTAGCCATTACTCAGTTAAACTCCGTGAGAACATTCTCCAGATTCTCAAGCTGCCTGCATCTCCCCGTGTCTCCAGTGCTTCCCACAAACACACGGCAAAGGCGTCTGAACCATGTGCCACTGCTCCACATGCGATTTCCATTGCTGGGACAAAATACCCGAGTTAATCTAGCGACAAGGGAAAGAAGCTTTCTCTTGGCCCACTGTTTCAGGGCTCACAGCCCACGGGTGGGTGTTTCCAACGTGTTAGGTGGAGCAGACCGTCTCACAGCAGTAAGTGTCTGGCCAAACAAACTGCCCCTGCCCGCTTCACAGTAGCCAGACCAAGGCAGGACAGAACTGTTTTTACAAAGTGTCTCCTTCATGCTATTAAGCCCTGAGTCCGTAAATGAACCAAGCCTTCCTGAGGTCGGGCTCTCGACATCCAGTCAGCCACCCCATGTCTGCTAACTGCTGTGTGGTGGATGGGAAGCCCTCAAAGCAGGCGCTTCGGTAGGACTTGTAAGACCTACAGACCTAATCCCCAAAATTAATTCTAAGGCTGTGGTAGGAGAATCATGAGTCTGGGGCCAACATGGGCTACATGGTGTGATCCCATGTCAATAAAAAATAAATTCAGATCTTAATAACTGGCATGCAAAGTGCTTACGCCAGCAGGGCTGACATCCTGTCAGCTGCCATTGGCACGTTCTCACCAGCATCACTACCATCTCCACAAGGGAATGAGGGTGCTTGAGGGGACGGGCAGTGCCTGCTGCAGACATGACGCTCTCGCTAACCGTATTCTGAGGACTTGCTGCACTCCACACACAAACACTAGACCACCTGGCATGTCACTGTACTTAATGCCACTTGTGTATAGATGGACAGAGACGGGGGAGGGCAAATGACAAGCACACAAATGAAAAGATCCACGCAGGCAAGAAGTAGACCAAGCCAGGCAGTGAACAAGGGGCACATACAGCCCCTCATTCTTGGCTCTCTGCTCCTAGAAATCTTCTGGAATCTCCTCAGAACGGGGGAACTGAAGGATTCTGGCCTCGATCTCACTGGCTGGCACGTGCCCAGAGGAGCTCTCTTAGCCGGCGTGCACACGCCGACTCTCCAGCTTCATCACCTGGTCAAAGCAGGAGCTGTCACTCAGGCTGGCCACCTCACTGACCCTCTGAGACATGACCCATGATCCTCTGTGGGGATTGGCCTGTGGGAAATACAGAGGGGCATTTTCTTGATTCATGGTTGATGTCCCACCGTGGCTGGTGCCTTCCCTGGGCAGGTGGTCCTGAGCTGTAGAAGAAGTCAGGCTGAGCGATCTGTAGACAGGGTCAGGCAGGACACAGCATTCTTTCACGGCTTCTGCCTTAGTTCTTGCCGCCGGGTCCCCTACATGATGGGCTGTGATCAGAACGTGTAAGCCAAATAAACACTTCTTCCTCAATATCTGTTCTGTCTGTTTAATCACAACAGTGGGGCCCCTAACTAGGACAGGTGGGAAGGGACTGACACCAGCTGACAGATGACATGGCGGACGGCAGGGCCCAGAAAGTCGGTGTTAGATGTGTGGGTTACAGGATTTCTTGTTTGTTAGTTTTTCAAGACAGGGTTTCTTTGTGTAGCTTTGGAGGCTGTCCTAGAACTAGCTCTGTAGACCAGGCTGGCCTCCAACTCACATAGGTCCGCCTGCCTCTGCCTCCTGAATACTGGGATTAAAGGTGCGTGCCACCAGGTGAGTACTGGGATTTAGGCGTGCACCACCACCGCCCAGATGTGGGAAAATATTTCAAGGATGCTTTCTAGTACCTAGAATCACTTCCCACCAGACTTTGCCTCGGGGAAGAAAAATGTCATCTCTGCCTCTTGAGATGCTATATAGATTGGCCAGCTGACTTTTGTTGTTGTTGTTGTTGCAAAGCCAAGGAATGATCTGAAAGCCGCGAGTTGCATTGTTGATTGCACGATCAGGCTGCAGGCTGCAGGGGCTTCCCTTGGAATTCCCAGTGCTCAGCTCTGAATACAGATGGCGAAGTCAGAGCAAGGAGGTTGCAGCTCAGCCCAGAGGCCTGGTTAGCATGATTGGCACTGAGGGACAGAGCAAGCCTCACATGACAGGGTACGACATGCCCTGTCAGGGCGACTGCACAGGCAGGAAGGTAGTGAACTGGAAGACCTTGGGGGCAAGGAACCATGGCCCTCTTGGTTCCCAGTGGAGTACGAGCCTTGCAGAGAAGTTAAGATCAACACAGCTGCAGAGTCGTGGCTGTTAGGAGCTGAAGTGAACCCTGCAGGGGCAGAGCTGGCTGCTCTCGTCACCCACAGATGCATCCCTGGACTGGCAGTGGCTGAGTGCCCATGGCCTACCTTCAGGTGGGAATATATTTGGCAGGAGCTAGGGAGGTGACAGTGGAGGACCAGGTCCCTTTTCCTGGAATATTTGCTGAAGGGTTAGTCTGGCGAGGTCTTGAATGGCAAGTGTGGAGCTGTAAACTGATTCAATACGAGCAAATACCACCATGAGGTGTTCCCCCGCGAAGCCCACCTTGGGTGCTGTGAGGAATGAGATGGGCCCCACCCTCCCGGATAGAGATAACCCAGGTCTATGAGAACTAGTCCTTCTGTGGGCAGTGCCCCCGACGACCCCTCCACATGGCCCTAGTCTTGATGTTGCCACCATATCGATACCACTACCATGGAGACCAGGATTCCAGCATATGACCCCTTGGGAGGCACCCAAACCACAGTGGTCACTCTGACCGAGGCCTAAGGACAGCTGTCACCTACTCAGTTGACCACACAGGGCAGAGCAATGAGCAGGCAATATTTCAGAGAATCTTTGAGTAGCACAGGTCACATATGACAAAACATGGGACCAGCTGACCTCGGATTTGAACTGTATCTCAGTTTACCTGCCAACCCCCTGTGTGCCCCGTGTGGAAAGGCCGAAGAGAAGAACACAGGCTAACATCCAACTTTTCAGATACTGACTGAAGTTCTATGTAGCTGAATTCAAAATTATGGCTCCTATCGGACACACAGGTGTTTTGCCTGCATGTATGTCTTTCTGAAGAACAGACACAGCCTCTTCCTGATGGCACTTTCTGTCTAGGAATAGGGACAACGGGGTCATTCAGTGGCTGGAAGGGAGGAGAAGGGGACATAACAACAGCTGGAGCTGGGTACATGATTTCCCCTGGGCAGATTCCCACAAGGGAGCTTAGACCAAGCTTTTAGAAGTGGAGACAGCTGCTGACTGCTGCCAAGTTGACGTCATTGAGCACCTCTCATCATGGCCATCCCAAGGTCCTGCTCACTGTATGCCTTTACACCCAGAAATAGGTCTAGATGGTATCCGTCCCAAGGTCAGCGTCAGTCAGGAAGCTCCAGTAGTATGTTTAAGACACCTCATTCATTTTACGTGTGGCAAGAGATGCTAACGGTTAGAACACAACTTCTGGCATTTACAACCTCATGTTAAACTGAATAAAAACACAGGGAATGGTGCTGGGGAGTTAGGTCAGCCGTTAAGAGCGCTGGCTACTTTCGCAAAGGGTCTGCCTGGGCAGTAATGAGGTCGCTTGTTTGTTTCCCAACTGCTCAGCCCCGAAATATTCACCCAGAAACCATATTATTTGCAATACTGTTTGGCCAATAGCTTAAGCGTATTTCTGGCTAACTCATATCCTAAAATAACCCATCTCTATTAATCTGTGTATTGCCACGTGGCTGTGGCTTACCAGGGAAAGGTCCATCCAGTGTCTATCTCTGGCGGGGCTACCTGGCTTCTTCTTAACTCCACCTCCTTTCTCTAAGCATTCAGTTTAGTTTTCCCCGCCTACCTAATCCCTGCCCTATCAACAGGCCAAGGCAGATTCTTTATTCACTGATGGTATTCATAGCATATAGAGGGGAATCCCACATCAGCCTGGGTTCAGTTCCCAACACTCACAGGGTGGCTCACTAGCTTTTGTAACTCCAGTGGCAGGGAACCCAATCCCCTCTTCTAGCCTCTGAGGGCACTGGGTACACATGTGGCCCACATACATGCAGATAAGCAAACACTCATAAAACTGAAATAACTCTTTAAACACACTCAGAATGGCAGCTCCCACCTGGGACCCTGTCTAGGCTGGGAAGTCACAAACCAGGATTACAGAGTGAGATGCTCTCTCTCGCGCGCTCAAAAAAAAATTTAAAACCTAAAACAAAATGAAGGAAACAAACAAAGGAAAGACGTTCACATGCAAGATTTCCTCCTTCTTCCTCCCTTCCTGTCCCCTCCCTCTCTGGTTACTCTTCTCTTTCCTCTCTCCCTGCCCCTTCCTCTCTCCTCTCCCTTCTCCCACCTCCCCTCTCCTTCTTTTCCTGTCCTCTTCTTCCTTTCCTCTCCCTCCTTCCACTCCCTCCCTCCTCTCTCCCTGCTCCCAAAAGTGTACTCAGAACTCTCCAGAAGCAATGCCCCTGCCTCAGGAACTGGTTTTAAAGCGACAATATTTCTCTTCTTGTCTTCTGTGATCTTATTTGCCCTTCATTCCAGCCTCCTTCCTTTGCGTATTTCTGCCTGACAGGCTTTCCAATTCTGCAAGCCCCTTTGAATATTACCTGGCATGACAGGGGTTAGCAACACACAGAATACAGAGCACCCAGGCTATGCTCTCCTGGAGTTCACCAATCTCCCTGTTCTTTGCCTGTCTACCTATGGGGAAGGTGGGTGGTGGAGAGAACCGGAAGTTACAGCAGCTTCAGGATATTCTGGGGGACATGGGGCATGCTACTTGGCCATTGAATGTGGGAACCATGCAGAGAAGTTGGAGTTCAGAGAGAGAGATGGTTCTGTTTATGTTTCAGTTGTTTTTTTGTTTTGCTTTGTTTTTTTATTTCCAGAAGAAGTCACCGGAAGCCTGGTCTATGCACCAGCTAGGTACTAGATGCTATCTCCCACACTGCATTGCAGCTCCTGGGCTCTGCTGAAGGACACTACTCTCAATCACCTCCCTGCCTCCTCCTCCCTCTCGACCTCACCACTCCACACTACTCAGATCAAGGCTGCGAAGCTCCCAGGCCTTGGCTCTAAGATGTATACGGCCAGGACCTTGTTTGTCATACTTTGTGGTCAGGCGAGCCAGTCTCTGGCCGGGGACCAGGAGGACCATGGCTCACATCTGCTGCTCACCTAGTGAGACGGTGGGGGACAGTGGGCCAGGAACAAGGACAAAGAGACAGATTGTAAGTTAATTGTCCAGTGATGGTTTGCTCATCTTCACACTCCTTAATAATGAACAAATCATGTATCATAAGAATGGAAACAATGCTTTCCTAGGATGCAGTGGGAGAAGCTGGGTCTTCGCTACACGGCGGAGGTGCAGCTGGGTTTCGGGGGGCAGGGAGAGGACCAGTGGTGGGAAGATCACGGGACAACACACGGGGCAGGCACAAGGACGGAGAGAGCACTGTGACTCCAGGCTGGAACACCCCCCCCCACACACACACACAGGAGAAGCATCTACACACCACACTAGTGTCAACAACAGTGAAAGACCCAAGAGGCCTGGACACAGGGAGTCAAAACTCAACCATTTCATAGCATGGGTCAGCTTCAAACACCAAGATCATGATGGGCCATTCAGACTCCTCAGGATGAATCCTCATTTCCATTTCCAACATGCACGCATCTCTCAGGATGTAAAACCCCACTAACTGGGCCAAAGCTCAAGGTGACCTCAGAAATCCTAGCCATTTAGGGTTGACTTTAAAAGAAACATATAGAGTCAAAGAAAATTAAAATTATGTAGCAGGTGCCCAAAGTCTCAAACAAATGACAGGTGTTCATGGAAAAAGAAATTGAAAAAAAATGTTAAGAGAATTCTCTTAAAGGAAATAGTTGAACAGATATAATGATAAAAATATACACATCAAAATAATAGGTTGTTCTAATTCAAGGTCTTTACAGAGGTTAAACGCACCGTCGCCACCACCTTCCAGTGGCCATCACTGGCATCACCATCATCACCGTTGTTATGATAAGGCATGAGCTGGGACCTTGGCGGGTTGGGTCCAAACTGGTGGGGAGTTTTATTGGGGGAAAGGAAGGGAGAGGGGGAGAGAGAAAGGGAGCATAAAGTGACCCCGTGGGAAGAGAGAGAGAGAAAAAAACAAAGAAAGACAGAGGTGCAGAGAGGCAGAGAGCTAGAGAGAGACAGACAGAGAGAGAGAGAGAGAGAGAGCCAAAGAGGGAGAGATGCGGGTGGGAGAGAGGAAGAAGAGAAGGGAGTAGGCGAGTTGTGCCTTTTAAAGGGACAGAGGGCAGCGCATGTGCACAGAGACCACACAGCAGGCCAGGGTACTGCCTGCCCTGTGCTCAGCGGTGATGCCTCTGCCAGGCCCCAAAGGGGTGGGGCCAGGTGTGCCTGGATGTTAGCAATCCTCATAGTCACTATCATTACATCCCTTAGTTATCACTGTCACCACCACCTCCGCCGTTATCATTGCCGTAGTCATCCTCCTTACCATCACCACATAACCACCAATCACCACTGTCATCGTCCCCATAATCGTTACTACCTTCCTGTCGTCATCATCGCCATCAACACCCTCATCACCGCTGTCATCGCTGCCACCATCGTCTCCGGGAGCAGCCCTCCGCTAAGGAGGGCGTCACCTGTCAAGCACGCACTTGTTTCCAAGTGAGTTCCACGAAACTCTTACAGCTTTAACCTGTAGAAAAGGTAGTAAAGATTGGAGGTGTTGATGACGGTGCCAGGCTCACCAGTGTGCTGACCTTTGATCTGAGACTGACGCCGGAGCCTCAGCCTGACCACTGTGCCCACCCCCACCTTAGAGCATGCCATACCCGAAGAAGGGCCCGCCACGCGGGGTCAGTGGAAATGAATGCAGAGGCAGAAAGAATGTCCCCTGAAAATACATGGATGCCGAGTCTGTATGCACCGTTCACCACTCTACCCACCGCCTGATTTTTAGAAAACAATCCACTTGCACCTAAACCAATAAGCTTCTAAAAATAAACTCTCACTTATTCTGACATCATGCACAGCCCACTCAAAATAGAAGCTGAAATCCATGCGAAACGGCTCGCAAATGTTTGAGGACGAGAACAATCGATACTGATGAGCCTGGAATCAGGACGCAATCACCTGGTTAGTCCCCGGTGCCACCTGCATCCTTCAGGGCTTATCAGGGAGGCTCTTGCCCTGTAATTCATCTGGAACAAACAGGCTTTACCTTCAGAGCAGCAATTAAACTCAGCCCATCTTGGAAAGATACAGACCTACAATGCATTAGCACTTTAGAACCTACATACAGAAATCTCAATTAACCTTCTAATCCGTAGGCCAGAAGGAGGGCTTGTGGGTAAAACACATTGCCGATTTCCCATGAACCCTATGTGAATGTGGATAGACTCCAGGTCACTGTGATTAGCAACGGGAGAAAATGGAGGCTTGGTAATTCACTCCCTAAAGTGCTGGATGAAAGGGAGCCAGCATGCACCAGACAGGCTCTGCGGTGGCCTTTCTGACCAGCTGCAACGCCACCTTTGCGCTCCTAACAATTGCTCTCTAGTTGACAGGGCATTAGCGCAAGGCAGCCTACTCTACCCAGAGGATAATGGAACAGTTGTGTTCAGGTTCATGCCAAAACGTGCACCAGATGACAGTAAATCAGAGCAGCTCATCGTAGCAGGAACCTAGCGTAAACAAGAGGACCAAGGCCCCTTGGCCTCTGAGTTCAGCTTCCTGGGTAGTGTGAATCCTTGGGGCGATTTTCAGTCAGCCCCATGATACTAAACAAAACCACTGAAAGCAAACCTGCAAGTCCTTCCTGAAGGGACTCGCCTGAGGGTGCTCCATGGGGAGTAATCACAACACAGTGGTGCTCCACGAGGGGTCACC
>PVIU01034828.1:0-10939 GCA_004026605.1 Ondatra zibethicus | reverse complement strand
GGGTCTCTGTCTCTATCTCCATCCATCGGATGAAATTTCTATGGATGTGATCAAGATATTCATCAGTGTGACTATGGGACAATGATAGTTCTGGCACCCTCTCCTCTGCTGCCCAAGGACCTAGCTGGGGACATCCCTGTGGACACCTGGGATCTCCTCTAGAGCCAAGTATCTTGCCAGTCCTAAAATGACTCCAATACGTTTTTTATACTAAGAAGAATTATAAAAGGTGTTCACTGAATTTGGAGCTGTCAAGACAATGTGCTTTTGATCGTTCATGAATCTGTCCCTTTAGTTTATAAACTCGATATGTTTGAGTTTTCATTATCTTGTGCTTTCCAAACATAATTATTTGTAGATATGGCCACCAAGAAGAGAAAAAAAGGAAATATCACCAAAATTGTTATTTAGTATTATAACAAATAGCAACACTAAAATAATTTTAATTGATGAAATTGGTATGGCAATTTCATTATCAACCTGATAGGATTTATCATCACATTCAGATATCTGAGTATATCCATAAGGCTGTTTCCAGAGAGATTTAGCACAAGAGGGATGACAAACATTGGCCATGCAATGGTGGTTGCACCACTCCATGGGCTGGAACCCAGGCTGAATAAACTGGGTAAAGAAAAATCAGTCTGAACACAAGTGTTTCTCTCTCTCTCTCTCTCTCTCTCTCTCTCTCTCTCTCTCTCTCTCTCCTACTTCTCCTCCTCCTCCCCTTTTTCTCTTCTCTTTTTCTCTCTGTACCCTCTTTTCACTTTCCCACCTTTCCTTCCGGAAGACAGGACCAGTGTTATCAGCTGCCTTAAGCACATGATATTATGCCTTTCCCGCTATAATGGACTGTGTCAAACAGCACATCAAACACAGAGTCAAAACAAAATCTTTTGTCTTTAAGTTAATTATGTAAAGCGTCTTTTCAAAATAGTGGAAATAGTAACTAATCAGCATTTCTGCTTTTAATTTTAAGAGAAAAGAAGTTTTTCATTGATTTTATAGAGCTCTACATTTTACTGTGTTCCCTTCTCTTCCTCCCCCCTTCCCTTTAACCCTCACCCATGGTCCCCATGCTCCCAAGTTGCTCAAGAGATCTTGTCTTTTTCTACTTCCCATGTAGATTAGATCCATGTATGTCTCTTCTAGGGTCCTCATTGTTGTTTAGGTTCTTTGTGATTGTGATTTGTAGGCTGGTTTTCTTTGCTTTATGTCTAAAAGCCACTTATGAGTGAGTACATATGATATTTGTCTTTCTGGGTCTGGGATACCTCACTCAATATGATGTTTTCTAGATCCATCCATTTGCCTATAGATTGAGAGTGTGGAAATATAGTCAAAAGAGCACCATGCTATCTGTAATGTGGAATCAGAGGTGAAAATATTTACTTTGCACTTTGCTTTCTATGTGGATATATATTCTTTTATTGACACATATATTTATTTAATGTCATCATTATAGAAATGCATGTTTATGAGTACCAGTGTTTATAATCCTGACCAGAGGCTGCTTTAAGACCTTAAAGGTCTTACGGATTGACAGTGCGTATTAATCTCACCTAGAGGTACTGACAAAAAATTATATTGCACATAGGATTGCAATCTTACCATGTTGATATATATTTTCTTCAATGTGTGTGAGAGCTACATTAATTTAGTAAATTTAAAGATTGCATCAACAGAAGTTAACAGAGAAAGCAAAAAAACCCACTAATTTTATAATTGAAGAAAATACAAAATTATACGGAGTAGGTGAACTTTTTATGTCATTCAACTTTGCTAGAGTATAGAAAGCCAATTAGATAAAATTAAATTTCAAGTCTGATTGCTTTTTAAAAATATTCACTTAAGCATTGCATTCCATGTTTATTTTATTAAAGAGGAAGTATCAAAGAGCATTTGTTCCAGCCAGGAGTGGGATGCAAGTTGTCCTGTCATAGCCTAGCTGCTGCCCTTGATGAAGTATTGTGGCACTTCTAAATCAAGCAGCACCATGAGACCCTAAACATACACAGATCACAGGACTATAAGTTTTAAAAGTGTAGGCTGGAAGCAGGAGTGTTTTGACATTTATAGCCGGCTAGCAAGGGAAGATAATGAGGAGCTGGAAGCCCTGGAAACAGGAACTATGAAATATGGAGCAACAGTTCGCCATCATGATGAGTCATACGTCACACAGCGTTGGGGGGAAAACTTAAGCCTGCAATGCAATCTGCTCTTCATTTCCAGGGGCAGACTGAGGCTTGCACCTGTCACCCTGTAGACTGCACGTGGGGAATGATGATGGCCAACTTAGAGTGACTCGTGGCACAAAATCCACACAGGAAAAGCATGTAAGAATTCACATCTCCATTTCTCATAGTTCTTCATAAGGAGAGAATTTCATGTTATATGTTAATAAAAAGCTTTCATTCTCCCCCCCCCCTTCTCGTGTGTGTGTGTGTGTGCATGTGTGTGTGTGTGCGTGTGTGTGTGTGTGCGTGTGTGTGTGTGTGTGTGTGTGTGTGTGTGTGCGTGTGTGTGTGTTGCCATAGGACAACTTTCTGGAGTTGATTCTTACCTTTCACCTTGTTGATGCAGTGTCTGCCTTGCTGCTCTACCAACACTGTACTCTAAGCTAGCTGGACTGTGAATTTCCCAATGATTATTCTGTTAGTGCCTCCCACTTTGTCATAGGGATGCTGTCATAGGGTGATAGATGCATGCTACCACGTCTGCTTTTCTATGTAGGTCCACAAGGATTGAAGCCCAGGCACCAGGCTTCTGTTGCTTTCACGCTTTGAGCGATCTTTCCAACCTCTGACAGAGTTCTTTAAAAAAAAATACTAATGAGTATATATGATTTCCAGGTAATAGTTCCCAAACTGTTGGTGTGGACATACTGAGGCCAGTCCTGTACATAATGGAATACTCTTGGCATCCCTAGATTCTGGAAAGTCTAAGTCTCCCTGCTTGTCACTCAGATCACATCCCGTGGAAGGATGGGAAAGGAACTGACTGTTCTATGCCAATTATTCCCTGGAATCAGAGTGGTATGTAGAACCTGTGCTCTCAGTTTTGGAAAGAATTACATGCCCGATACTGTTTAGAATTTTGACCTCAGTATTTGTGAAATATTGAAGAACAGTGGGAGAGAGGAGACAGAGTAGGCCTTTGTCATCTGACAAAGCAGTGGGAACTCTGGTATTTCCCGTTGTCTTTGTCTAGTTTGGCCAGCAGCCATCCAGTCTTTCACCTTATGATACTTGGTGAGAATATGCCAAGGTAAAGAGGCTCCAAGGAGTTTTGCCAAGTGGGCTTCGCTCTAGCTACATCATTATATTTGTTCATACTTTTCCATAACACAGAGGCTTCTGTTCACTTGAAAACCTCAGATCAAGAAACAGGACTTTCAGGATGCTGGTTTCAATTTGCATGATTATTTCCTGAACACGAAGAAGGTCTGAAGGCCATCACCTTTAGAGAGGAACAAAGGCAGAATCCTGTTCCTAAACTGACAAACTGGGTGATTTTTTTTATAAGTCACTCTCCATTCCATCTATACAAGGTTCTAGTTTCCTTATATGTAAAATATGGTTCATGATGGATACAGTGGGTGCCTTATAGTATTGCTATAAATGTTAGAATCAAGATAATACTTTTAGTAAATAACAGAGTACTAAGTATATTATATTTGGAATATTGCTTATGGAAGAAATTAATATTTATCATTATCTATCATCAATCATATATATGATTGGTATATATAATAAATATGCATCACATATATCATATGATATATATACATACTTGGTTGACATACATATATTTACATACCAATCGAGTCTATATTTCTGAACGAGGCCACCAGACAAGGAACACTGAGTTTAAAAACATGTCATCCTGGTTAAATCTGAGTGATGATGTTCTTGGACCACGGTTGTTATCAGTACTTTCTGTGGTCCAGTCTGCTCTTGGACACAATAAGCTGCCTAGTTTTCTAGAAGCAGTTGTGATTTCTAACTTGGCAAAGTAACTAGTGATAAAATTAAGCACAGTGAAGACTGTGTGAAAATTCATCAAATTTTCCCACTTAGACTGCTTTGAAATTCTCTTCTTCTGGAATAGCATAGAACAAGATAAAGACAATTAAACATGAAGAAGTCAGCCACAGGCCTACCATGCATCCTGCAGCCCAGGAAGGGGCCACTAAAAGGAACAGGTATGTGGTAGAGAAGCGGGAGAGGGAAGAAGTGGAGTGGTTCATGCACTGTAGGGAGAAGCTGAACTGAAGATGCAATGGTCATGAGGAACAGGCTGATAAGGTTGGTCTTCCAGAATGTCATGTACGTCTGAAGGTCATGACCTTTAGAGAGGAAAAAAATCAGAATCCTATCCCTACACTGACAAGCTGAGTGATTTTTTTTTTTATTAACTCTAGGTCTGTTGTGCTACTGCAGCTGGGGTCTGTGATGATGTTCGTGTCCACAGCCTGTGTTACTACTGAAGGCCAGATTTATGCCTGTGGTCTGGGCTTCCACCTGAGGACATGCTGATGTCTGAGGATCATGTTGTCACTGGATCCACACTAATCTGAGTGGCCTGCTCTGCCATCTGAGGCCATGGTGCTATCCAGCCTGAACTACAATAAGGGGCATGTCTGTGTCTGTAGCTCTACTGCAGCTGGAATCATTGTTGAAGTCCTAGGCCCCTATTACCACTGAGGGCCATGCAAGAACTGGCCCCACAGCTTGGTCACAGGAGAAAGCTGGTCCCACCCCTTACTATGCCTGTGGGAAACCTTGTCTCTGGTAGTATGGGCACAGCAGTAAAATATTTATCTAATTATTTTTTATAAATAAAATCTCAGGAGTCAGATATTGGGGTAAGAACCCAAATAACCAGAGACGTGTTTAAAAGCAACCAGTGACTCCCCTCCTCTCTCTCTTTCCTTGGTCCCAAAAGGGCTGAGACCCTCTCTAAGCCCCACCCTACTACTCCTTCTGTCTATCTGTCTGCCCTCAGTCCTCCAAAAGCTCTATGGCTCATTTTGGTTAATTAGTCATTAGCTCCACCCTTTGATTCAAAGCAAATTTTGTTGGCAGTCTTGGGAGCCTCAGAATGAAAAAAAATACCACACAGCATGGCCCCGACTCTTGCTCGTGGAGGCCCAGAGTGAAGAACTCAGCTACCACCCAGGTACATCCAGGGCTGTGTGCTGGCCTATTCCAATATCTAAACCATCTATGAACTGCTGGGACTGGTCCTGCAGAATCATAACCACAACATCTCCAGGACTCAGGGCAATAGTAGGATATCTGAGAGAAGTTTCAATGATGGTACAGTATTGATGCTATCCTAGAAGCCAGAGGCCTTGAACCAGACCAATAACTTATTGCAATGAATACAGTACAAGGGCATACTCTAAGGGTCTCAGCCCTTTTGGGATCAAGGAATACAAGTAAAACTGTCCGGGCAGAAGGGTTAGACACACCTCAGATCCCCAGGCCAAAACAAGGAAGAATGAATGGAGTGGTATGAAAGACAGAGGAGTGAAGTGTTTTCCTGCTGTTGCCTTTAAACATTTTTATTTTTTAAATACTTTATTTTCTTAAATTTTCTTTTGTGGCGGAAGCTCCAAGGGTAAAGGACTAACATGGAAAAATTAGGAAATGGGTGGGATTGGGTGATATTTCCTAACCATGTTAATCATCCCAGAAGGAACCCTATAAAAATTGAAGTCTTTTCTCATCTTTATTTTCCTAGATCCATGGCAAGAACAATATGCCCTCTGTCCCTGCAGATTCCCCTGTTTCTGATTGTCTGTTGCAATGACATCATTTATTCGGCTTTCTGTGTCTGTCTGGCAACATCACTCAGGGTGATATTCTGGGGTGCATGCTATTATAATTATTAGTACCTCATTCTTTTGCATGGCACAATAATATATTTTATACTTATATTATTATTTCTATACTTATTTGCTGATCAGTCCAGATTTTTGTTCTATATTTGAACAGGTTAAAAGCATGTGTCAACTTTATAAGTTCATTTAGACTATATTACCAAACTGTAATACAAATGTCTATTCATGTCACATGAAAGGATGGCATGAAATAATAAGTCAGGAGGATTCTGTAGCCAACAAGGTTTACAATGTCTCATCCAGTCTCAAAGCTGTTTCCATGTTGAGGAATGAGCATACACATCCTCTGTTCTGTAGTTTTTCTTGTTTTTTTTTTTATATCTGTAGACAAAATTTTTAGGAGGTATGCCTAAATCAAATTTGATGTTCGTTAATTTAGAAGAGAGCCATAACTTTCTGTTTCCTATAAAAACAAAAGCAGAACCCTGTCCCCAATGCAATATATTTTTGGACTTCCATTTTGATATTAAGACATTTTTAAAATATAAGTTGGTTTAATTTAGCAGTTTCCATAATCCAGTGTCTCTCAGCAGCTATTGATTTCTGTTTATTACAATTTACAAAATTTAAAGCTAACAAGGTATCATGCAGGTACAGACAAGTTGTGTATTTCCAATCTTTATCTAGCTCTTTTAAATATTATTTTACTCTCTTTAAAGACATTATTATTTTTAAACTATTTTTCTTATGACTGTATATATCTATTTTTGCTGTATCTCTTTATAGGTTTTCTAGGTCTGGACCCCTAAGCCCACATACAACAGCCAGAAGCCATGTATCTACACACTGAAGCCTGCCTGAGGGACTGCTTAGGAAGTCATGTTTAGCTCTGTATTTGTTTATCTGGAACTTCTTTTTAAAACTTTCTCAGGTACTATGTGGAAATACATGCTCCTATATTGGTTACCATATGTTACAAGTCTTTCTCTGTCCTACCAGCTACAAATAATAACATGGATACCTTTTATTAATTATGAAATCTTGTCCCCCAGCTTAGGCTTCTCTCAACTAGCTCTTATAACTTAAATTAATGAAATTTTATACAGACTACATTCAGTCACATGGCATTACCTCTCTCTCATCTTTTACCTCCTGTTTCCTCTCCATCTGACTGGCAACTCTGCCCTTCTTCTTCAGGGAGTCCTCTCTATCCCTGGAAGTTTCACCTAACCTCTTTCTTGCTGTTTGCCATTTAGCTTTTTATTAAATCAATCCCAACAATGCATCTTCACACAGTGTACAAATAGCCCACAACATCTATCAGCACAGCCTCTATTTTTTCTGGTTCATTGTCTTTACCTATAGAGAACAAAAGCCATCAAATAGATGTGTGTGTGTGTGTGTGTGTGTGTGTGTGTGTGTGTGTGTGTGTGTGTGTGTGTGAAAATACTCAGGGATGCCTCAAGAACTTGCTCTCTAATTTTTTTCTTTATGTGTTAGTATTGTGTACCAAATCATATGAAGTCATCTAGAGTCTAAAGAAAGTTAAATACTCTCATCACAATGATCAGTCCTTGATGAACACAGTCACTTCTCTCCTCTATAAGATATGATGACTCCGTGGCAAGCTTTCTCCTACTCTCTCCCAAATTAACTACTGGATGGAGGAAAATTGGTGAGGTTGCTCTGTGTACTCCCTGAGCACATCCAAGTTTAGACTTGATGATAACCTCAAAAATAGTAAACATAGACTGTGATCTATGAGAGACTGTGTATCTCATGGAGGGCAAGTAGAGAGATCATCCATAGTGAAATTACCCGGCTCGAGTGAGAAGAAACCACAAAACACGCAACAAACCTGCTTAGGAGTTTATTAGAGGGGGAGTGTACAGGCCTGGGGGATCGGTGTGCAGAGAGAGGGAGGAAAATGGCACATCCAGCTTTTAAAACCTGCCTATTCAATGCGCACAGGGGGTTGACGTGGCTATGTCATATGCAGTTAACACAGATGATGGGGCTCACACATGCACGCAAGGACTTAGCTGAGTCATACATGGATGTAACCACGCATGCATACATGTGGGTCACGCAGGGCCCTTTAACATTCAGGCACTTCTGCCTGAGGGCTTGTCTGCACGTGCGTGGCTCTAGAACCTGGAAATGCAGCATTATTTGTGGCTGAATAATTACACATTGGAAATGATACTCCCAATGAAAGGGAAGAGAAACTGATTTATGCTTAGTATATGCGAATGCTTACTTTGACATTGGGTGCAGTTATTTGAAATATGAATTCACATTATATTTTATATGTTTCCAGAATTTTGAAGACTTAAAAATGTAACTGTGTATGTGGTGTGTTTGTATGTGTGTCTGTGTATGTGTGCACATGTGTGCTTGCTCATAGCTGAATGTCACAACAGGCATACAGAGAGGTCAGAGGACTACTTGAGGAGGTTCATTCTTTCCTTCCACCAATTAGGTTTCAGGTGTCAAACTCAGGTTGTCAGGCTTGGTACAGGTCCCATTTCAAAAACTATGTGATTACATTTCTGATATAGATCACTTTGGTCCCTTGAGTGTTTCCGGTGGTGCAGGAAAACGCACTGTGAGAATGGACCAGGCATTTAAATATGTGTTTCTCTTATTTATTCAACCCCACTCCTTTTTAATTGGCCTAAAGTTTATAGCCCCATCCTTAACTTCCTGAAAACCAATGAGAAAACGAATTTCACTTAGGACTAAGACTCAGACCTTTCTTGAGTATGCTGTTGCTTAGGTGTTGCTTCTAGTGTTCATATCAAATGTTCAAATATAATCCCCTGATTTTTACTCAGGTATCACTTCAAAGCTATATAAAAGAGCTGAACCTATGTTAATAAGGGATCACAGCTTAATGTGAAAGCTGGCTTAATTTGCATCATAATTACTTGTCTCCTTAAAATCAGCTAATCTAACTTCTTTCATGTTTTTATTTCATCTTGGTCAATTATATAATTATCCCAGTTATTTTCCTTGAGATTCTTCACATGTATTCAAAATCATTTTTCATCCCATTTAAAAATTCTGAAGGTTAAACAAAAGTGATACTTAAAGATAGAAAATGTTAATGCATTCCCGGGCCTATTATAAAGCAAGCACTAAGAAAAAAAAGATTTAGATGAAACAGAGTTGCACTGCAATGGCCAGGCTTAACTGAGGCTTATTGATTTTCTTATCAATTGCCTGAATTTTTACAAGAAGAGTTGTGGGAGCTTATAACCATAAATATAAAAACCTAAGCGAAGACAAGAAAAGAAGATAAATGGGGGAAGACGTAAAGGCCAGAGTATAGCAAAATCTTGAGAGTTTAGAAAGATGTGTAATGAATGGAGTGTACTCACAACACAAAAAGAAAGAAAACAAAAGAAAAACTGGAGCTAAAAACCTGAGAAGTTCTTCTGGATTCTCAAACAAGTTTTGGAGGTTGCAATAGAAACACCACGTTAGGGGATATGATGGTATTCACTACACAGTTTCTTACATTGATTCTCAATACACATAGCCATCATGATATTGTACAATTAAGCTAAAGTCAATTGAAATTCTACCAAAATTCTGGTTCAATGCCCAGCCCTTTTGTGCCTGGGTTTGGCCCAAAGACGTGTGTGTGTGTGTGTGTGTGTGTGTGTGTGTGTGTGTGTGTGTGTGTTTATACATATACAGACACACACATGTATATATGTATATGTGCATAAATATACATATACATATATAGTGGTATTTCATTTGTATTTTAATAAGTGAAGCTTTCCTGAAGATCAGAGAGTAAAACAGCTTCACTGGTCAGCCTTACAGACCAGGCAGTGGTAACATACACCTTTAATCTCAGTAGCCACACTATTTCCATAGAAACCAGGTAGTACATGCCTTTAATCCTAGTGATGCACGCCTTTAATCCCAGAATAGAGAGGATTATAAAACAGGAGGAGACAGCTCTCTGCCAGTCTTTTTCTGAGATTCCTGGAGGCAAGATTGCCATTTTCACCGAGGTTGAGGTAAGAGCCAATGGCTGGCTATTTTTGCTTTTTTGTCCTTCAGGTTGAACCCCCAAATCTGTCTCTGGCTTTTATTAAGTGTGCGACACAAGTCCAATGAGTACAGACTCCACAAAATAAGTTACCCACTGAACTTTTTGCTTATGATATTAAAAATTTTAGGAGAGAGGCTGGAGAGATAGTTCAGTGGTTAGGAGCAGTTGCTCCATAATTGTGAGGACTAGAATTCAGACCACAGCATCCATATAACAAGCTGCGCATCCTACAAATGTCCAGATCTAAGGGATCCAGTGCCTTTTTCTGTGTGTGCCCCTCTACATTTACACAGACACAGACAGACAGACAGACACACACACACAGGCAGAGACACAGAGACAGAGACAGAGACATATCACATATACAAATACAAATACTTTTCAGTCATGAGTGTGGTACCTCTTAACTGAGTCTCAAATATGTATATATATGTACAATGTTAACCTGTCTCTCAAGCTGACATCTACAATTCTTAACAGACCTTTTTGATAGATTAATTAGCAGATACTTAAAACATTTTTGTTTTCCTGAATGAACCTGGCGTGCAACTACTTCACATTTCTCTGATTAAAAGCTGAATCATGTCTCTCAACACTCAATTAAAAAAAAAAACAATCTTCATCTCCCTTCCCAATCTGAGACAATGTAGGACTTAGGTTTTGGACCTAACCTTAAGAAACGCTATTAAGAAGCGCTAGTATGTCAAAGGCATAGATGGCGACACTCCCTCTAGACCATTGTTCAGAGCATTACAGTTTCATTGTACTTGTGAAGATAACTTGCATTGTACACTGAAGGACATGTACACAACAAGAGTAGAATTATTGATGCTAACATATACAGTATAGTATGTGAAGGACAGGGGTCCAATTATTGATGCTAACATATACAGTATAGTATGTGAAGGACAGGGGTCCAATTATTGATGCTAACATATACAGTATAGTATGTGAAGGACAGGGGTCCAATTATTGATGCTAACATATACAGTATAGTATGTGAAGGACAGGGGTCCAAT
>PVIU01034827.1:0-10948 GCA_004026605.1 Ondatra zibethicus | reverse complement strand
GCTCGGCTCCGTGGGACAAAGGAGGCCCCCTAGCAGGGGACTCGCCCTTCCCCCAAGGCCTCAGCCCGGGTGGGCCGAGCCCAGGTGCAGCCGGGACAGGGTCCAGATGAATCCGCAGAGGCTGGTTGGGCGAGGTTCTCGGTCCCAAAGGCAGGCCTACTGAGGGTTGCCCTCTCCTCTCTGCTCGGCTCCGTGGGACCAGAAATAGTTTCTTCTAAAGTCAAATATGAGTGACCCTGAGTCAGGAACACAGATTTAGGTGACCCCAAACCTTATGTTCCAACAAGATAACAATTCTGTGGAGTTTCTATAGTAATAAAACAAAGAAAGTTTAAATCAAAATAATTCTAAAACATGTAAATGGGCAGATCAGTTAGTCAGGTACAACTGAGCAAGGGAACCTCAGTTGTAGGTCTTGGGTGCTGTCTGATGACATCTTGGGAGCTGGTGGTCTGTTAAGTCAATACATGCCAAGAGGTTTCACATTATGATCGCGAGGATAAGTTAAACACAGAGATGTAGGAATAGCTACTAAGGGTGCTAAAGTTGGCTTAAGGCAAATTGGCTCCCAATCTGCAACATCCCAACTTTTCCACAATCGCTGAAATTCTTATCAGTAAGTCAACCTTAACAATACAGATTCTTTCCTGAAACTTTAGTTCACACATGGCACCCTGAGCTCTGGCTGCTTCTGTTACAGTTGGTACCTCCTTCATAGTCTCCCAGGATCCAATATCTCAACAGTACAACTGGATCCTCACAACTCACCCTGCCTGCCCCATGTCAGCAGCTGGATGGCTTAGTCACTGTCTTATCTCCAAGTCCCCATCATTGTAAGTGATCCCAGAGCATCACAACCATCTGTAAATCTGGTGCCAAAGGAGTTGGCCTCTCTGGGCTCCATACACTGATACACATACACATAATTAAAAGTAACAACAAAAAATAAATTCTTTTTAAAAGACTTAACAGATGAAAGAAACCAAAACCGAGAAAAGATGAAATCCCCAGCCAAAAGCTACATGTAAGGAACAGAACAAGAGCGAGGGAAGTCCATGATTCACAATTGCAAAGACGATGGGTGGCAGGCAACCACTCAGAAAGAATAAGGAGTGTCACAGTCCAGCATCACTGAGCCTCTAACCTTGCTTGGTCCACTCTCATTTCAGAAGTGCCTCCCAGATTAATAAGCTATTTCTACCTCTCTCTATGTGTTTTGCCTGACTATGTGTTTATGTGCTGTGTACATACAGTGCCCACAAAGGCCAGAAGAGGGTGCCACATCCCATGGAACTGTAGTTCAGATAGTTGGGAGCCACCTTGTGGGTGCTGGGAATTGAACCTGGGTCCTCTGGACGAGCTGCCAATGCTCTTAACTACTGAGTCATCTTTCCATCCCTAATGGTCTATTTCTTTGTTCAAAGACGAGAGCCTGCGATTGGGTATCCTCTGGACTCCAACTCACTCCTAGAAAGATAAGAGCAGGAGGTAGAATTCAGGATAAAAGAACCCAGAAGGTGAACAACTTTTCCTTGGCTAAAACCCAGAAAAGCCCTGTTTGCAATTTTGTCCTTGGAGACCAGAGATACCAGAAGTGTTTAAGTCAAAACGTCTTTGGTTCTGCCCTAGCCAGAGATCAGTGATGCCAAAAGTGGGGGGGGGTCCTTTTTCCTTCCCTGAACTGAAAACTGTACATGTGTGGTTTCCAGGAAACCATTCATGAGGACGTGACTGAGATTCAGAGGCTTCTGGCCACCTGATGGGTGGGAGCCAGACCCTGCCCCTCATCCTCCTCTATGCTTCCTTTCATCCAGGGAAGATTTATAAACTCTGTGGCCTCAACGGTGTTCATTTCTGGTACGCAGCATCTCTTTTCTTCTTTCTTTCTTCTAATAACCATATAATGAAACACTTCACTCCTAAACTCATTGTCTGTGGTCTGTGGATTTTATCCTTCAAATGCACCAGGCAAGAATCCAAAACCAACTGGGTCAGTGGAAATTTAGTGTCATTGTGAGTGGCTGTCACCCTAACGTCTAAGCTAAGCTCACCAAAAGCCAAGAGAGGCTCTATAGTTCTCAAAGATACCCCAATATTTACCATACCAATAGCATAATAACTGGGAGGCTAGGTGATATGACTCAGTAGCTAAAATTACATATGGCTCTTGCAGAGGACTTAAGTTTAGTCCCCAGAACCCACACTGAGTGGCTAACAACCTTCTGTAACTCTACCTCTTGGGGATCCAACACTTATTTCTGGACTTTGCAAGTACCTGAACTTATCTACACACACAAACATGTACACATGCACATATGAACACACACATAATTAAAAATAATGTTTTTTAAAATCCGCAGGGATTACCCAACAACCCTCCGTGTGCAGGTGTCTGGTCTTTCCTGGTTAACCTTGAACTTGCTTGTTACACCTGACTAGAAAAACGGCTCAGTGAACAACCAGAGGATGTTCTAACAGCCTGGGAAAACCTCCCCAGAACCCTGGCACCCACAAAACAGCTGGGTAATTTGTCAACACCTGACTGCAGTGTGCGCTCCTTGGCCTATAGTGTGCTAATAATAGCGAACACATTTCCATACGAATCAACACATGGCATTTCCAACTGGGTCAATGTCCCCAATGTGTCACCTCTTTCTGAGGATGAAAATTAGATTCTTGTCCCTAAAGCTCATTTGTGTTCCTCTGCCTGCCAACGCTAAGACAGATATGCCTTATATAGAATGTGGCAACAAATCAGGATGAAGGCAATGTCCTCACCTCTCCCTGTCTCTCTTGGTTTGCTTCTCATTCTCTCTTTTTCTCCTCTTCTTCCAGATCCAGATTCTCTCTCCCCACGACCTGCCACCTCCTTTCCCCCGGAACCTGGCCTGACTCACCAGCTAGAGCAAGGACCTCCGTGGATCTTCTGAACTTAGTCACAGTGGCAGAGCATCCCCACCTCTCACAGGCATCCCAAATCCCACTGTGGTCCTCATATCACTGTGGCCCCAGAGAAATAACACATGCCAACAGGGAACGACACTTTAATGCCTGCGTCATGTGCCATTTCTTCACTCGCCAGATGTGTGCACGTCACTTCCTGGGTACTAAGCAGCTCAGAGCATACTTCACACAGAGCATCCACTCAATCCCCGAAGGAAAAGTGCAAAGGCAAAGCTGAGGGAAGGAGAGAAGCTCAGCCCTTGACTCAGGTTCCTCCACTAGGAAGCAGTGATACCCGTTATCTCAGCCACCACCCCACCTAGAGCTGAGAGCTCAGGGTTGTGCCCCTCTAAATGATGCTAGGAGGGAACTCACGGCTCCCCCTCTCCTTCCCTTCTCAGGTGTCCTGGATTCCGCCTCTGCTATCAAGGTCATGATCGGTGCGGTGACCAGGGTTCTCTGGAGAAACAGAATGTAGAGAATGAACATATGCTAGAAAGATTCTTCACTAGCTTGGCTTGCACTGTAGAGGCTGAGGAGTAGCTGCCTGCCCACTAAAGAGCCTGAGACCCTGACAGCTGCTCAGGCAACAGAGCTTCGTGCCTCAGCAGTCATAATATGGCGCTGGAGGCCAGAAGGTTGCTGGGCTCTGAGGGCAGCAGTGGCAACAGGGTGGGTGCACTCAACACAAGGAAAGGCAGGTTCGAAAGCGCTCACTACTGCTTTTCCTTGGCCCTCTTTATAACTAGGCTGCTGGAGGGTGGAGCCAACCTCCCTGACAGACAGTCTTCTCTCCACCATCCCATTAATCCTTCCTGGAAATGCCCTCAAAGACCGGCCCAGAGGTGTGCCTCGTGGTTCATGGCAGATGCCATCAAGCTGATAGTCAAAATTAACCCTCACAGTGGACCTGACCCTGGGCCCTCTACTAGCCGAGCTTCACGGAGAAAATTCTGCCCCTTTGCAAGTGACAAGCAATGGAGATTAATGCAAGATGCTGGCGGCTCTTGCCCCCAGAAACGTACAGCCAGGAGCAGAACATTAGGGCAAGTTACTACTGCTCAGAAATCCAGCATGGAGTGGCAGTGTCGCCAGAACTCCCAAGCGGTAATTGGCATTGAGAGACTTGGAACTGCAAACCGGTGATTTTCAATTGGTGTTTTTTAAAAAAGTAATTGACATTAAGTGCAGTCTAGAGCAGCAAACTAGTGATCTGCAAATGACACTCAATAGGAAAGCGTTTATGTCAATTGATAGCAAATAGGAGAGCGCTCGCAGTGAGCACAAAGGGGCCACAGACAGTGCAGGGAGGGGAGAGAGCATAGTTCAGCTGGGCGCCACAAGGCTTAAGAACAGGCCTTCCCCTAAGGGCTCCCCCCTTCTTCTCTCCCTCTCCCTTTCCTTCCTTCCTCCTTCCTGCTGTTGCAGGAAGCAGGCTCCAGACAGATACCATGTAAATTGCCTTTGTCAGTCCCCTGGGTTCTTCCCGCCCCTGCCAGCCCTCCCAAGTGTTTCCAGGCTCTACTTTGGGCCCCTTAGCTCCTTGGTCCTTGTACTTCTGGGTGAATGAAGTCAGAAGAGACACAGGTCACAGTCTAGAAGATAAAGTTCACTACAGAGCAATAAGAGATGAAAGTGACCAATGAATGACTAATGGGACCATCACAGAGGAAATGTGCTTTGAGCAGGATTTTGAAAGGACATGAAAAATTATGGAGACATAGGAGAGGAAAAGTCCAATCTCTTATAGCTCAGAACCAAGAATTCTAAGAGAACTAACAGCATCTGCTCAAGGTCTTTCTCCTCTTCCATCTGGAAACCTGTCATTTTCTAGGAATTGCACCAGGAAAAATAAAAAGGCAAGTAAGCCCTAGCCACCTTGTGCAACCGCAATGGGTCCTGGTTTTAACCTATCAGACTGTAACCTCACTGAAGGCATCTTCATTATCTAAAACCAAGCAGCCAGCCCTGAGTCCATACAGATATGGGTAACATTATAGAGATTGAACAGGTTGTATTTGTGTGTGTGTGTGTGTGTGTGTGTGTGTGTGTGTGTGTGTGTGTGTGTGTTTGTGTGTGTGCATGCATGCGTGTGTCTTAGTCAGTGCTTTATTGATGTGAAGAGACACCATGACCATGGAACTCTTATAAAAGAAAGTATTTAGTTGAGGCTTGCCTATAGTTTCAGAGGGTTAGTCCCTTATCATCATGACAGGGAAGATAGTGGCATGCAGGCAAACGTGGTGGTGGAGAAATAGCTGAGAATTTTGTACCAGGATCTGCAGGCAGTAAGAAGATGGAGTCACTGGGTCTTGCATGGACTTTCAAAACCTCAAAGCCTATCCCAGCAACACACCTCTTCCAACAAGGCCACACCTCCTAATCCTTTTAAATAGTGCTACTAACTGGTGACCAAGAATTCAAATCTATGAGCCTACCAGGGGGGCCATTCTCATTCAAACCATCATAGTGTGTAAAAAAAAAATAGAGAAAAAGACCACACATTTGAGAAAGGTCAGAGGAGGGATACATGAAAGGGATTCAAGAGAGGGAAGGGAAGAGAAAAATGATGTAGTTATGGTGTAGAAGGTCCTTCTGTCTTTGCATTGCTTTCATTGGTTAATAAAGAACCTGCTTTGGGCCTGTTGATAAGGCAGAACTTAGGTAGGCAGGGAAGACGGAACTGAATTCTGGGAGGAAGAAAGCAGAGTCAGAGAGGAATGCCATGAGACAGACAGTGGGAATTTTACCTGGTAAGCCACTGCCATGTAGCTATATACAGATTAATAGAAATTGGTTAAATTAATATGTAAGAATTAGCCAATAAGAACTAGAACTAATGGGCCAAGCAATGATTTAATTAATTAATACAGTTTCTGTGTGGTTATTTCAGGGCTAAGTTAGCCGGGCGGCTGGGACAAACAAGTGTCTCCTTGCAACATAATTATATTAATTTCAAGAACAAAAAAAAAGATTATAAGAAAAAGAAAAAAGAGAAAGAAAAAACTTTGTTAGCAACTCTTTGTGAAGAGACTTCAGAGCCACCAAAGGCACATATGACTAATGCTAAGACACTTGATTGAGACTCTGTCTTGAGAAATCCATTACCTAAGCCACATACACTTATGTAAAACATATTTTTTCTGTGTCATTTATTCTTAATGCCCATGCTTAAACCTATATTTTAAAATAATTTTAATAAATCCCAATTCTGCTTCATAGTGGTTTGCCGTGAAATTCTTATCTGTTCAGAGTCAAGAATCCAGTTCATCCCAAGAAACACACAGGGAGCTGTCTCCAGGCTGCTGCAGGGGACATTGTGGAGCTCTCTGTCCACGCTGCTTTGCTGACCTTGTCACAGGGTGAGAGAGCAGCACAGCTGAGAGACACAGCTCTAAGAGTTTATTCTGGAGCCACATGGCATAGACTGTGTCCCAGGAATACAGACTCAGGTTACCAAAGTGCCAGCTTCCAGCATGGTGACAGTGTCATGAAGCTTTTATACAATCAGAACAAATGAAGTCATAAATTGAGGCAGAGGCAGCTTATAACAAAGCAGGGGAATCTCAGCTGTGGGTCTTCGATGCTATTTGATGACAATCTTAGCCTTTGGGTTGGGGGGAGCTGGAGTACTCTTCAAAAAGGACTTTTACTTGATAACCGCAAAGACCTTGGGTCAAACAGAAGTGGGCAATAAGTGTCTATTAGGAAGGTTAAAGATAACACTAGATAATGTGAACCTACAGCATCCTAGTTCTCCACAATCAGAGAGGCCCTAATCAGCCAACACATCTTGTAGGATGTTTCACAAACATTTGACATTTTGCAAGGAGGCTGAGAGATCTTCAGTTCATAGGAGACAATAACCAAAGAGATATTGTGGAAGAAGACACTCTCATTGAGTGAGAGTATACATTAGCACAGAGAACACTCCACCAGCCTACATGCTTAAACAGGGGTGTGTGTGTGTGTGTGTGTGTGTGTGTGTGTGTGTATGTGTGTGTGTGTAACAGATGTTTCTTCAGGGAAGTTTTCTTGCCCAGATGATTGACAGGCCCCTTAGAATTGACTCTTAAATAAGGAGACACAATAGCACATCCATAGTACATCCTTGTTCTTAACAGGAAGACTATATTAGATAGTCTGATAGTTCCGAAATATGTGTTTCCTTCCAGGACCACAGAGATAACTCAAATTCCATTATTTTCACCAAAGATCACTAGCAGAGCAGATTACTAACATGTAAATTAATAAAGAAGAAGAAGAGATCCATAGCCAGCTGTGGTGACACCCACCTTTAATCCCAGCACTCAGGAGGCAAAGGCATATTTCTGTGAGTTTGAAGCCAGCCTGGTCTACATAGCTGATTCCAGGCCAACAAGAGATACATAATGAGACCCTGTCTCAAATAAATAAATAAAAACAGCCATGTTTTACCAGAAGTAAACAGCCTTTGTTTAATGAGCCTCAGCAAAGCCCAATTACCTCCAGCTTCCTCTCTTTAAACCTTGCAGAAGGGCATCTGTGATGTTTCTTCTCTCTTTCCAAAGATAGTACAAATTCCAAAAGGCAACTGTGATAAACTCTCACCTTGCTTAAAATGAGTGTGTTATCTAGGACATAAGAGGTGAGACCTGGAAGTTGTTTGTGGGGGGAGGGGTCTATTGTCAATGACCTTCAAGTCTGATGAATTCTAATTAAGAGGACGCCTGTCCAGAGGGCCCTCTTTGCCAGCCCTGTGTTTACCCACGGTTACTTATAGTCTACTGACTTGGGGCACTCACACCTCTGCCAGTACCACTACTCATCCTAGAAAGCCTCTCTGCTCCAGGACCTTACTCCACATCCCTCCATCCCAGACTGGACAATGACTCTAGAAGGACAAGATGCAATGGGATGCACCAGGACACACACCACAGCCAGCCCCAGTGATGCGGACAGAAAGCTAGAAGCCAAAGTGCTGACGCATACACAACTGCATTTCCAAATGGCTTTTTCTGTTGCATTTCCACTTCTTTGAAACCTTGAGGGCATTTGGTGTTCCTGTTTATGTAGGAAAGCGTGTGATTATTATCCACCTGGAAAAACCTTCTGTGACAGAGGCCCCGTCATGGCCCTCTGCCCAGCAGTGGATGATCTGCTCTTTCACAGAGCTTTTTGTTGGTATGGATTCCACTCATACGCCATTCCTACTGCAGGGCATTGACCTTGCACTGAGCTTCATAGCGTACATACATGGTGACTTGTGTTGCAGGACAATGTGTAAGGTCTACAGGGTGTTAGTTCTGAACATCTGCTCCTCTGGGGGGGGGTAATATTCTAGACCAGGAACACAGCGATGGGTAGTGTTGATTGTCAACTGAACAGGTTTTAAACTCACTTAGGAGACAAGTTTGCAGGCATACCAGTGAGGGTTGTTTAGCTATCTTGTTGGACTATCTTGATAAGGTTGAGATCTGAACGGGATGAAGGAGGACATTAACTGCGCACAGCAGGGGTTCGTTACTTTGCTTTCTGGTTGTAGGCTACTGCCTCCAGCGCCTGCTGCCTGAGCCCACCCACCATGATAGACCGGACCCTTGAACTGTGAGCTGAAATATTTTTTCTCCCCTTTATTTGTCAGTGTATTTTGTCACAGCCATAGGGAGAGAAACTGAGACAAACACATTTCCCAGTGCATTGGTAGCCCAAGGAAGGCAGGCAGGGCACATCCTGAGCATAGGTAGCTCTGACCTGCATGAGCAAGTAAGGGAAAGGTCACACTAGGTAGGCACAGGGGACAGGCTAGTGCTTCAGGAGCTCCTTCCGCTCCTTCAGCCAATAGCCTTTAAGATACCAGCCCACTTGGGCGTGCTCTATTCGGCTTGAAAAAGCAGAGGTAGCTGTGTACCAGACTCTTTTCCTGGTTGTGCAGAGGGCTGTTGTCTAGGACGGTGATCTGTAAGTTGTTCCCTTTAAATAAATAACCCTTTTATTAATCATAATTCCAAACTGGTATAGGATTGTTTTGTGACTTACTCCTTTAGGCTAGGGCTCTGGGACCCCCACATTTAGTTTGGTATTATGCATCCCCAACTCTTGCAATAATTATACACTGTGTCTTAGTTAAAGGTTTTTTTGTTGTGAAGAGACACCATGACCACAACAACTCTTAGAAAGAAAAATATTTAATTGGGGTGGCTACCATACAGTTCAGAAAGAAGTTCAGTCCATTATCACCATGGTGGGACGTGGTGGCATGTAGGCAGACATGGTGCAGGAGAAGCAGCTGAGTCTTATATCTTGAAAGCAACAGGAAATGCTCTGAGAGCCACACTGAACAAAGTTTGAGTGGGACAGGGGGACCTCAAAGCCTGCCCCCACAGTGACAACTTCCTCCAACAAGGCCACACCTACTTCAACAAGACCACACCTCCTTATAGTGCCGCTCCCTTTGGGGCCATTTCTTTCAAAGTGCAACAACTTGGTAGCCAGTTCCTTCATCCACATATAGTATGTATTACAGCTCCTCTCCAAATAATGCACCTAGAAACCTCAGAACTTTCTCCACCCCTCTCTACTCAAAACCATCCTTCCTTAACTGAACTTCACATATGGTGTAGGAGGGTCCTTCTGTATTTGGGTTGCTTTTATTGGTTAATAAAGAAACTGCCTTGGCCTTTTGATAGGGCAGGACTAAGATAGACAGGAAAAAGAGAACAGAATGCTGGGAAGGGGACAGAGTTAGAAAGAGCCACCCACCATGAAGCTCCCAGGTCAGACATGCTGAATCTTTACCGGTAAGCCACAACTAGTGACGACACACAGATTATTAGAAATGGGTTAAACAAATATGTGAGAGTTAGCCAATAAGAGGCTAGAGCTAATGGGCCAGGCAGTATTTAAATGAATACAGTTTCCGCGTAATTATTTAGGGTATAAGCTAGCCAGGCACCGGGCAGCGGGAGCCGGGTGGCCGCCAGGACCAAAAGCAAGCCTGCACACCTCTTACTACACACATACTCCTATTTTTGAACAAAGGTATAAGCTTCCCTGTTCCGGGAACAATGAAATTCTGATAGTTTCTATTCCAGTGTGTTCTCAGTGTGTTCTGTCATGACGAAGAGAGCTGCCACTGCCTGAACTGGTTATGGGTGCATGTACAGTAGGGTTAAACTGCGTCCTCTGATAATCTTTGACGGAGAGGCCCCTATGTACCATCTTTACAGGCAGACGTTCATAAGGGTAAAATCAGATGCTTTATGGGAGAAGCCATGCTCAGTAGGAAAAATGAATATATCATCTAATCCCTCAATCATAATAAAGAACCACTCAAACATTTGCCTGTAGTAACCAGTCCTTCCTTCCATTAGGCCCCATCATAGAGAACCCAAGCTGTAGTCTGGGACCCTTGGACAAGCTTACTGATACGGCCCAGTGTCAATCTCGACAGTGTCTCTCTCTGCAATCTGCACTATTTATCTGCTCCAATAAAGTGTTCTTGCTTCATTTGCAATCTGTATGAGAGGTGGTTTCAGTTCTTTGGATAAGAGGCCAAGAACTTGAGAACACACAGCCAGATCTTGGTCACAGATAACAACAAGGGGCATTACTCCAAACGGTGCTGAAGTCTGTCCTCACAGCTTCCAGCCACGCGCAATGATTTTTGTATGTCAAGAAGGAATAGGAAAAGATGAAAAAGCTCCAGCCTTGCTTTCCCTGAAGAATACTCCTTGACAGGCCCTGGACATGGACAAGGTAATGCCAACCAAAAGGAAACAGGTTTTTACCCAAAGAGACACTTGTTTACCCTGCTCCAGCAAACGGGAGGGGCCCCCCACAAACATTCTGTCGCGAGTCCAGAGGAAAGAGCAGCGGGGTAGCTGTGGGCGTCGGGGCAGCTGTGGGCGTCGGGGTAGCTGTGGGCGTCGGGGCAGCTGTGGGCAGCTGTGGGCGTCGGGGTAGCTGTGGGCGTCGGGGTAGCTGTGGGCGTCGGGGCAGCTGTGGGCAGCTGTGGGCGTCGGGG
>PVIU01034826.1:0-10938 GCA_004026605.1 Ondatra zibethicus | reverse complement strand
GGTTGCAAGGATCTGATTAGGTTTTTGAGTGCATATTTTAACCTTTATAATATAGAATATCAGGAATTCTTGTAAAAGTGCTTGTATCAATTTACAAATAAAAGCCCTTATATTTGTGATTATCTTTTGGTTTAATCCTTTTTGGTCTCATAAGCCAAAGGAAAAGGGCTAATATATTTTCTCAGTGGAGGAAATGTCAGTAAGCATTCACATTGATGCACGCTGCCTGTGGATGAGGCCAATTCATTGAGTGGATTTGGGGAGAATCCCATTTGTTCTGATACCAAAAGAGAAAAATGACCTCTATTTATAGAATTAGAAGAAGCGTATCCTTTCTTAAACTATGCTTTCTGCTTTTGCTTCATATAACTCAGAGGTGCCCACCTTCCTGATGGTGTTCTGTCTAAATCACCTTGTTAAAGTCTACATTTACACTGCGGTCACGTAGACCCTCAGTGAGCTGTCTGAGGAGACATGACAGCTCCAATAAAATCATACTTATCACCAAGAAATCTTTGCTTTAGTTTCTTTTCTGTTTCTTTCTTCTACCCTACTGGTTATTTCCTGCTATATTTGTTTTTTGTTTGTTTGTTTAGAAAAACTTAGGAAAATATAAGCACAGAAAACTCCATGATGGCAACCCTTTCCAAAATATACATGGGTTGCTTCCAAAGGTAGTCATAGAGGAGGGACAAAGAGAGTGTAGGCTCTCCTGTAAATGCTGACACTGTTCATATGACCTTTATGAGACATTAGATAACACTAAACATTGCATCAGTCATAAGAAAGAAACTCAGCATCCTAATGGTCAAGCTCTGAGTGAGAAACCAATGAAAGTAGAGACAAGTGATCACTAAGCCCCCCCATCTTAAATGCATTGACCTTGAATTAGGAAACAGAGTGTACACAATCCAATGAAAGAATGTACTAGAAAGTATAATAATCCAAAACAATTCAAAACCTATTAATTGATGATGGAATAATGTTAAAAAGGACATTTTATGCTGAAATGTAAGTATTGGATATTTTATTTATATATGAGAGATTAAAAGATTTAGAGAAAATATTACATTGAATAACTTTCACAAAATAATTTTAAATTAAGTTCTGTGACAAAAAGAAATCCTGCTCAAATATTTAATTTCCTATTATTTCTCTATCTTCAGCCATCGAAAAGATTTTAATGGTCTACGGAAGGCAGATGATGAATGGACGGTAATTAGCAAAAATATGCTATATATCCTATAGGTAATATCATATATAATATTATAGATATATACATATATATAAACTCTAAAAAGTTGTAATAAATTGTATGTATCTGGAGAGTATCTCACAGCTTGATGCTTCTGAGCATGTGGAAGCTGTCTGAGGACAAATTGGTCTACAATAGATGAAAGCAAAAAGCTAACATGCATTCTTCTGGGAAAAGAATATTAAGTTCCTGTTGTTATTAGGTTAAGGTGTCTATTTCTTATTTCCAGTTATATGATTTTCTTTATCAAACAAATAATGTTTGATGTAATACTTCTTAGAAAGTTAATTTTAAAATCTCTGTCTAGCCTCTTTCCACAGTTAATGTAATATACACATTTTTCTATGCCAAATTAGCAATCATAGAATCAGATAAAGCCAGGACATAAATAATCAAGTCAAACTAATTATCCAAATCGTTCATTTTTAAGTAGCAAGTCATCCTATACAAAAGAAAGGATGTGGCTAAATACTTCACTTTAAAACATCATCATGCTGAGTATTGTAAGAATTCTGGTTAAGGGTTGATTCAAACTTTAAAACTATACAATAATACAAAAACAAAGGCTTTTGCAAGCATGTTTTACTTATAGTTTATAACAAAAATTTTAAATATTTTACTCTGTTGTCCTATATTAAATATTTCTACTTTTAGGGGTTCAGACTCATTTATCCAGACTACAGACAACATGTCAATGAATATCTTTTAAAAACTTCCTTTTCATTCAGAAAATATATTAAAAATCAAACAAATAAATTTTTTAATTACATCAGAGGCTTCAAACTTTCCTCAACATTAATCAAAAGAAATTACTTCTTTTCGTGTGTTTATTTTCCTAAAAGCTTTTATTGAGTTTGGTCTTTATTTCATGGTTGTGTGAAGTGCATTCTGTTGCTATAACTGCTTACCTCTCTGAGATCGCTCCAATTCCTATTCCTCCTTATATGTACTTTATCCACATTCATGATGTTTTGTTTCATTTATGGGGCAATAAATCTCTGGGGCACATTAGACAGTTGCTTCCTTTGAGTGGACAGAATCCTATGATACTTGGTATATAATAATTTCCTAGGGAATTTGTCTCAAAAGAGTCCTGTTCAAGCACTTGAAGATCCAAACTTCCTGAGTAGTGCCACTGAAGATGAAGATGCCTCCATAATCATGAAATAAGTTTCTATTTCAAATTCTTTTAAGAGGTAAGTTACTTGGTAAGAGGTCAGATCCTGTGTGGAGTGGTGAGTAGTTAATAATATGAGAGTTTAATACTGGAGGATATTATTTCTTGGAAACTGTGGATATTTATGGGAATTTGTTATCCTAACCCCTTTGCTCCCCCTCAGCTAATAAACATAGCTAAAGTTAACTCACTGGGACAATATAACATTTTCTTTAAAGCCTGAACTACAATGCAGGTAGTTCATAGATACTTGCCTAGTCTCTTACTGTTGTGATATTGGTGCTCCATGCTCATAGTATTGGAGATTTTGTCTACAAGGATTTGAATATTCCTGCAGAATTTTGACTTGTTTTGTCTAGTATTATAACTCTTGCTTCATGGAAAACTACCACCCCCTTTTATACTCCATTCTCCTTTGGCCCTCCCTATTTTCTGTATTTAGCAGGAACCAATAGAGATCAACATCCTTAGGCATTTTATTTGTATCTTTATTCTGCAACAATTCCCCCATGTCTTGTGTGCTGAAGTCTTCCTCATTCTTCAGTACTCACCCTGAGATGCAGATTAGTTAACCCATCATTCTCTCATGGATCTGAATTATGTATTGGGCTGTTTTTATTGTGTTCGTATTCAATCACAGGTCATAATAGATTAGAATTAGCATTTTTTTAGTTTACTCCTTTTAGATTTCCATCTCCCCGAATGGTTAGAAAATATATTAGTAAAACTCAAAATTTAAATGAGACAATATACTATAATATTATACTAATACATAATAAAGTAAAAACTAAAGGTGAATTAAAATGGAAACTGATAGAGTGAGAATATGTGAGAGACTTATCCAATTCAACAATTATTTGCTTCAGTATTTAGAAAGGATTGCTCTGCCTGACTCAGGAACTGCTACCTAGATTTACTTTAAAGGAAAATGCAATTTTTGCTTTAAGGGCAATTTAATATGTGAAAGTAGATCTTAAAAACGCCAAACTTTATTAGTGGTGGTTGTGATCATCAGGGACTGGCAATCGCCAGCCAGCCCACGTGTACATGTAATGAATCAGGGACAAAGACACATCGAGGAGCCTGGATCTATCATCTTTCTTTCTTTCTTTCATTTTTTGATGTGGTTACTTCTGCTGCAGAATCTTGACAGACTTGGCTTCGGAGTACTTTTTGTGTAGGAAGGGCACTGGTTTTCTTGCACATTGTTCTGTTATTTATTGGTTCCCTGGCCCACACCCAACTTTGGAAGGCAATGCACATGACTTCTCGGCCTCTGTGTTTTTGGTCTGGGTTTGCTCATTCTTAAGATGAGATCTGCTTTCCAGGAGACTTTTGTCATTCATGCAGTTGCATACTGAGAACAGATGTCACATGCCAAAATGGATGCATTTTCAAAATACAACAATCTATATTTGTGGCACTGTCCTTTAGTTACCTGAAGAGTGGTTAAAATGCTTGTTCTGATGAGGTCCTGTTTATTGATTCTCACATGAAAATCAGGAAAAACTATGCATCAATATTTATGCTATCTATTATTGGGGCTGCTAATATTTATAATTTACAAATTATTATATGTACCAATTTCCAGGCAGGCTATTCATTATATCCAGGAGGTCATGCTAAAAAGATCATTTAATATGCTAATATGTAAGGTTCTAGTCACTATTACTGAAGATTAATGACCAACTATGAATGTGCAATAGTAATGAATTCTAGAAAACTATTTTCATGCTCTCATTATAATTATATCTGTTTTAATATATATTGTTTCAATTTCCATGATTACTTTTGCTGGGTATTGAAGTTCTACTGGTGTTTCTAATGGATAATGATGATGATGATGATGGTTGATGATAGTATTGGTGATGATGATTCTGGTCACACTGATGGTGGTGATGACAGTGATGAAGATGATAACAATAATGAAAATAACTATGGAAGTTTCTAGGGAATATTTTCTCTAGTGGAAGATAAAAAAGTGGGAATGTGTTGGATATTTGGTTATTTCCTAGTTGTTTCTACTGATGAATAATTGAAGAAAGTTGTCTCATCTCTTCCCTTTCCTTTGGAATATATCATCAAGATCACAAATTACCTCAGTTATTTCGTGTCATAGGTTAACAAATAGATCTACCTGTTTAATTCTGGAATTGTTAAACTCTGTCTGTCTCATAGCCCCTTAAAGGCCTCCTTTATTTATGAGTGTATTAATTTCCTCTTTGCTCCCCAGTTGAATTGCTATATATTGAAGGTTTTCTGTAGAACTCCCACCATGATTATGATGTTGAATGACTTCGCAGGTAAGAAGATGGCTATGGAGCAAGAGGGCTCAGCAACGAAGAGCTTGTATTTCTCTTCCAGAGGACCTGAGCTCACTCAGTTCCTGGCAAGCCCACAGCTGCCTGTAACTACAGTTTTAGAGGGTTGATGCTCTTGATGCTCTTTCCTGGCTGTTGTGACCAATCACACTCACATGCACGTATCCACACACAGATACAGACACGCACAAGTTTTTATTATTATTAAAAACTTTGCTTATCAAAACATTCAACCTAAGCTTCTCTTTGTTGAGACCTAACTACACTCAGCACATGAAGACTTTAGGAACAGAAATGGCTGACCAAGTATTCCAAGCAGTAGTGGTTGGTATAAAATTTTCCAGGCAGAGTGAATGCACTGCATCTGAGATATCTTCCAGGCTTCTCTTGCTGTGGTTAATAATCAGCCCCAAATCACCACAGACTGCTGGGCCAGACTAGAAATATGCTTAGCTGTAAAGTGAAACTGTGCCCATTGGGGAAAGTTTTGTGCTTTCCCCGTCCTCTAGAGGGCACCTGGATTCCTGCACTCATGGATTCTGTCTTAATTCAAGTTAGCTTCAAATATCACCCCACACACACTTTTGATTTTTCCATTCATCCTTTTAATGAACTGTTAACACTTTGGGACCATTCGCATAATCTAGAGTCATCCCTCTGTTTAAAGATCCTTAATCATTTATTCCTGGAAATGATCTTTCATCCTGTAAACATTCACAAGTTTCAGAAATTATATTCCATCTTTGGAGGACAATGAAAATGACTTCCATCCTCTTCTTAAGATGTTATCAAATACCTGTAAGGTGTTTTTATTTTATTTTTTTACAAGTTGCTTTTAAAATTAATTGTAACTGAAAGAAAAATGTACAAATAGTTAGTTTCATCTTTAATTTCTATATGTAATGCTTTATTTGAAATTACTTATCATTTTAAGAACATTCAAAATATAAATCCAAATTTCCTATATATTTTCATGTGACTTCCCTAAATGACTTCATTTAACTTGAAGGTAAATAAATATAAAAATGAACATGATAAAATTGATGTGATATTACTCATTATCCTAATGCATGTGATGTTTCCTCGCATGTTGCTGTCCTCCAGCACCATGTAAAGTTTTCCACACTGCAATTGTAGTCATGTCTCATTAGCATCTTCTAAGATCTCTAGCCTTAGCTTTCATGACTTTGACATTTTGAAAGATTTGCCAATTAGTTTGTAGACTGTCTCTAAGTTAGATTTGTCTGAGTTTTCATAATTAAATTCAGAGGTGGCGCTGAGCCCTTCTCAGTACATAGAACCCAACAATAAATGGTCCCCAAGTACCTTGTCTTTAATGATGTCCTTTTGATCACTGGTCCACGTGGTTTCTGAAAGTTTCTATAGGTGAAGGTTTCTATGTCCCTCTTTTGATCAAGTGAGATGAAAGGTACATGAGTCATTAGTAAGTAGCTACCTGAAGGAATAATAACTTCATTTTTAAATATAATTCACATTTTTACTTAATATTAATAGCTAACTATACTTTAATTGGGGTAGGAAGAGAATATTTAAAAATGGGGAAATGTTTGTTAAGCATTTATTGTTGTATTGTAACATTTAAGGTGGAGATAAACTAAAGTTTTAATTGGATATCTTAAAAAAGCAGATATTTGGCAAATCATTGGCTAATAATTATTATAAGACAATTTTCTCAATAAATTTTATAACTTAGGTTCATAATAGTTTGATATTCCTGTAGTTCTTTAGTTTTCATTTTCGAAACATCTCAATAATCCTCATCTTCACTAGGTCTTTGACTATCAATTCATATACTTCCTATTAAAACACATAGCTTTGTAATATTTCATTATTCAGTTTTTCATATTTATGTATCATACCTTATGATCAGCGGCACTGAGTTATTAAAATCAGGATACATTATCCATAATATGCCTATGTTTGAAATACCAGTGATTCACAAATTCTTCTAAAATATAGAAAAAGGAACACTGTTGTTGAGCTCATTCTAAATGTACTAATACTTAGATAATAGAAAATTGAAGGCTGTATAGCAGAGGTTCTTAGGAATGTGGATATAGCATTATCAGCATACTTCTCTTAAATCTAATGTAGAAATATGTAAAAATTACTCTAATCCACAACAAGGTAGATTTTCTATCTACTACACATAATTTAACACTTGAAAAATCATTTAAAATATTATATTATTTCAAAGGAAAAAGGAAAAAAATAGTCAATTAAATACACAGAAAAGTGTTTAATTGACCAGATCAAGATTAAACCTCTCAATGGTGTGAGACAAGAAAGATTGCTCCTAAGACTGGTAAGGGATATTCACAAAATCCCTGTTGGCAGTTTGCTTAATGGAAGAAGACTGGAGTCCTGTGCCTAAGCTGGGAAAGAGGACAGGCTGTCCAGTCTTACTCTTTTATCCCATGTGGATTTAGAAATCCATACCAGAAAGATTATGCAAAAGCACATGAATTACAAGCATCTATATAGTGGTGGACCTTTGCAATCATCACTTTCAGCAGATGGTGTTTTATCCTCCTAGACTTCTCTTAAAATATGTTTACTTTTTAACTGATTTATTCTGCTTATGTTTGGGGTGTCCTGTGATGCTTTGACATGTGTGCATTCTGCATTTATTTCAGTAAAGATATTTAGATCTATCACCTCAAATATATGTCATATCTGTTAGTAAAGCAATCGGAGTCCTCTATCCCACCAGTCTTGACCACCATCATGCATGGCGTTATCCTAACTGCCCTACTGTGTGGTGCCATCAAAACTTATTTCCCCCATGGAACTAAAGCTTAACACATTTAATTGGCATCCTCCCATTCTATTTCCTTATTCTCCCAGCTTCAAGGAAGCACTATGCCATTCTCAACTGCTATGAAGTCAACTTTCTAGATTACATGTCACCAGCTGACCTTCCTGCTGTGTTGGGACATGCTGTGACCTGAGAGAATGTTTCCTGGACATCTGTAGCAGGTAGTTAGGCTATTCTTAGACTGATTTTCTCTCTGGATGATCTGTTCATCATTTAAAGAGAGGTTTCAAAGTCCTTTGCTCTTATTTTATTGGCATCCTTCTCCCCATTAAGGTCTTAAACATTGGGGACCTTCACATTAAGAATATATATGTGTATGCATTTATATGCTTATATATAATCACCAATTCTTGTTATTGAATCGGTCCATTTATTGCTATATAACATTGTTCTTTCATATTCCTTCTACTGGCCTTAGGTTTCATTGGCATTAAATATCTTTTCCATCTATGCTAGTTTATATTTGATTACAACAAAATGACCAAGGCTACGTATCATAGCCATAGAAAAGGAGTTTGCATTAGCTCATATTTTGGGAAGCTAAGCATCCAAATAACAGTATGTGTTCTCTGATGAAGGCTTTGCTGACTATGTCCCTTCATAGTGACACAGCATAGATTGGACATGTGTGAATAAGAGAGATCATCTGGGAGAGGCAGGAAGCTAAACAGACAAAGAGGACAAACTGCTGTCACATGAGATCTTTTAAGTCTTTCCAAAGCATGCTTTCATTAGGTTATATACTGCCCAGCACCATAGAGGTCCCAGCACCTCTCAAAATCTTCCTCCTGATGGACAAGCTTCCATTATGAAGTTCTTAACAAAGCATTGGCCTGACATTTTTGTTCTATGATCGACTTAGATAATAAGTGAATTTATTGTATGTAGTACATACATATTTCTACATTTAAAACAAACATAGTTTACATAGCCTTTAAAAGATATTAATTTCAGAAAACTTATATAGGTTTCTATAATGATTTTAATATTTAGCATCCCTGATAAATACTGTGAGCAATGTTTGTTGAAATTCTTTGACAAGGGATATGTGAATTTTCAGACATACAAATTGCTTCTCTCTTGTCTTCGTTGGTCTAATTAAAATTAGCTGAAGCTATGCATCTCCAAAGCTGGCAAAATTACAGTTTTGTTGAGGAAGGAAAATTATACAGTATTCCAAGAAAATTGGTTAGCCAGATTTGAAAAATTCTGCATTAGAATATTTATAAGAAGTGATTTCTTATTTCTGTTCACTTGCCACCTTATCTAGGTTCTCTTTGAAAGAATCAGCTCAAAATTCCTCAGATGTGATAATTTTACTGATATATCTACTGAAGCTAAATTGAATTCTACATGGATAAATATACAATATTAATGAAGGAACATAATCAAAAGCAACTATTTTTTTATCTTTTTTTAAATTGCCAAAACATATTTACATAGATTGTTTCCATTCCAATACTTTCAACATGTTTCACCTTCATTAAAGCAATGACTCTAAGAGGCTGTGTGTACTGAATTTGAAATGTGTAAGTGTTAGCAAAAGGTTTCTATCTGGATGTGAATGGCCACTACAAGACCTTCTTACTTCTGTCCAATATGTCCTGGTAGTGTATTCTTTCAGTGGAGAGTTTGGTAGAAGCTTTTACCATTGAGACATGTTGGTAGTACCATACCCAGTCAGCACCCTTCTATCCAGCCACTGTGCTGGTAAAGGACATGAGGTCTATTTAGGACACAGTGGCTTTACTAATGAAGGTAAATGTAGAAGGAAAACATCAAAGAAAAACAGAAGCTTTTCTTTTGAGGTACTTTATACCAAGAGCAGACGACATTTGAATCCAGCACTTCTCTCTGTGTCTTTCATCTGACACTAGCAAAGGGCTTTGCTCTCTCTCTTTGAAAGAGCACAGAAAACATGCTATGGGAAGCAGTGAGTCCCAAGTCCTAGTGAAAGACCCTTTCACAAAAAGGGTGAGTGGCTTCTGAGAAACTTCAGTGGTTGACTCTGAACAGCCATACACAGGTTCATACATATGTACCTGTACATATGTGTGCACACACAGTAAATGATCAAAGTTTACCAATTTTTACATGTGAAAACTGACTTTACTGATCCCTCATGGCCCAAAATAGCACTCATAAATATAAATATATATATATCTAACCTATGTGACTTCCAACATTAATGATAGATAATTATACCATTGCTTTTAATGCCTCTGCTTTCAGTGAATGATACCATATTTAGCTATTTTTATATTTGACTAGCACATACACAACACATACACTATTCTGGGTCAGAGGCATAGGAGGAGGCCCAGAAAGGACAGATGGGGAATATAGTATGAACGTAATATGTATTTGGTTTAGTTTTTCTAAGTGGATTACCTGGGAATTCCAAAACATAGTAATATTGATTCCATTGTTTACTGAAGGCAAGTTAAGCAGGCCAAATACAGAGTAGTGAGACATACTGATGACATAGTTTTAAATAGTATCAAGGCAAATCATTAATTTTGTTGCAAGATTGGGCAAAACTATGATTTCTGAAAGCAAGAGGTCCTTCCAGCAAAAGCTTTTCCACAAGCAAAACCAAATGTGGCCAAGATCCAAATACCATTCTCTTTAACAATATAGGCCACTTCTTTCCTGGTCTCATAGCATGGGAAAACTATCATGCACCATAGTTTTATAAATATCACAGCTTATTTAGGTGAAATAATCATCTTAGTCTATGGACTATAAAATGGTAAAGTGCCTTGAACAAATATACATTCAACATGGGATTGCTATCTAGAATGAATATATCAAAAAGAACATAATCCAAATGACAAATGCATTCCAAACACACATGAAAATAAACTGATTATTTTTCAAATTTAGAAGCACAAGTAGCCAATGAATCATAAAAATGTTTAACATCTTAGCTATTAGGGAAATGGTAACGTGGAGTCTTGTAGTGTGTGTTTATGTATGTTTGCATGTGTGTGAGGTGTAGATGTATTCACATTCATATGGAGGGCAGGGATGAGTGTGTCAAATCATGTGGTCAAAATTGTCAGTGTGAGTATCCCAGGACATACATACTACACAGACATAGGCATGAAGAAAATACATCTGAAATATTTTTAAGATTTATGACTTCCACTAACACACATATTCAATGATGTTTGACAACACCTAGAGAAAATTACTGGAACAGGAACAAGCAAGCAAACAAACAAAAACTCTTAAAAATAAAAGCCAAGAACAAGTTTTCTGAAGAAAAGGAGGAAAAAGAGAAACACTCCCAGTTCAAAACTGAAGAATTACTATTGGCTTCTCATTAAAAAAATCATTTTTT
>PVIU01034825.1:0-11424 GCA_004026605.1 Ondatra zibethicus | reverse complement strand
TTTGCAGTCTTCTCAAAAATGCATAAGCAGATGTTAGAGAGGAGAGAAGACAGTAGACCACTAATTATGAAGGTAAATGAAGAAGACACAAGCCAAAGAGAGGAGTCAAGTCCATTGGGGAAAGTCTATATTTACTCAGAATGGGACTGCTTCTCAGAAAGCAAAGAAGGAAGATCACAGTTTTAAAGCCTGCCTAGACTACAGAGTGCATTGAAGGCCTCAGTGGGTAACCAGAGGAGACCATCACTTAAAATAAAAAGTAAAGAAATGAGGGCCCACAAGATGACTCATCATCTTGTAAAAGTGTGTGTGTCTATACCTGGTGGTCTGAGTTAACTCCCCAGAACCTATCTGGTAGGAGAATGCCAATGTCTGCAAGCTGTTCTGTGACCTCCATAGATACACACACTAAGCAAACAAACAAAGAAACAAATAAATAATTAAAAAATAATCAAGCACATAGCTGGGCTTAAAAATGCATGGTGCTTAAAGACAGGAGTATATTCCTCTCTAAAGTTTCCAAAGCAGATAAAGATCCTCCAACACACTGATTTTTAGCTCAGTGAAACTGACTTTAAATATATGAACTCTGTAGATGCAGGATGATGATTTTCTTTCTCGTCACAGGATACCTGCCGGGTGGTCCTTCTGGCACTGGCACAGTAGCAAACTAGCACAAAGCAAGAATCCCCTCCTTTGTTCCTTGTACTCTGCTGTAACTTTTTTCCTGACTCACAGATGTTGAAATTTCTAGGAATGGTTAACCAGCATTTACTGTTCTTATGTGATGTGAAGTGAAGGTGAAGAAAGAGAAGATAGAATAGTGATTTAGTAAAACAATAAAGCAGGATCAAAGTAAAGCCTGCCTGAAAATCTACTGCATCATAGCAATACACCTACATGATATCTAATTTATCTATGACTTAGTGACCATATGAAAACCAGATTACCACTACACCTCCCGTATCAACTTGGGTATAAATAAAACATTTACACAAAGAATTTAACAGATTTTAGATACACAATAAGGATTCAAAGTTCAGGTATGTTTCTTTTTCATGAGGTACTTACATTTTGAAGTTACAAACTTACTTCCCATGAAAGATATAGCCATATAGAATGAAGTAATGAAAACTATAATAGCTAGAAAACATTCTATATCTCAATATCCAAAGATGGGAGAAAGTGTAGAACATAGACATAAAAAATATATTTAGAATACAGTAAGCATTCATACTGGTCTAGCAGAATGGTGGTTGTCCACTGTTGTCTAACATCCATGAGCACACTAGCTCGTGGAAACTGGCTAAATTGTCAGTACTAGGCATGATTTACCTCCTGTTGAATGGGATTTAAGTCTAATTTGGTACCTCTTGGTACCACTTGTTGCACCTTTGTCTTGCCATGGTAGTCATTCCCATGGTTCATAGGCGGTGTCGCTGCATAGGAATGTAGAATCACTTTCCTCCTTTGTCAGCTTGCGTAGTCTTTTCTGGTACAATGGATACTGTAGGAAAGAGGCTTTTAGGCCAAACATAGCTTAAATTGTTAGAATCTTTGATCTATGTGTACAGTGTCTTTGTTAATACAGACCCAACCTTAACGCCTGCAAGGCAACTAAGAGCTCCATCCATAATCTGTATTGTTATGAGAATCAGTAGCAGTATTCTGACCAACCATTTAAAAGTGACTTTCTCATGCCTGGTAGTGGGGTTTTATACCCACCCGTAAGTGTAGGTATCACCCCCACCCCCATCAAAGAAGCTTCTCTTTAGAATGAATGGAGGTCACTGCAGAAAACTGCAACAGCAGAGAAGGAAGAGACCAAAGTATTTGTGGCGGCCCAGTTGCTGACACATCTGTATCAGAGCTGTTGCATCTACGGTTTACAGAACATCTCAGAAGAGAAATCAGAATGATTGAAAGAACCAGAGCGTCCAAGAAGTCCTAGGCAAAACAATCCCTCCTAGAAATGAATGCATAGAAAAGACCAGAACTATGGCAGCATCAAAGGACAAACTAATATGGAATGAGGAAAAATTGGCAGGGTCCGAACTCCTACAAAGAGTATTATTGGCAACCTTTCCCAAGAATGAGCTTGGGATACCCAAGTTAGAGTGTTTGGACCTAAAGTCAACTGTACATGCACAAACAACAAAAACAGACCCAGTGGGTGGTATTTGTGTGTGTGTTACATACATATATGCATGTAACAGCAGAAATGAAAGAAATGAGACCACCAGTTTGAGCAGGAGCATGGGAAGGGATGAGCAATAAAAGGAAGGGGTGAAAGTGATGTGATTTTCTTCAATAAAAGATAATAAAATTTATTAAAAATTTAAGAAAAATATATCTAATTGAGATTCAAATTACTAAAAATAAAGTTTGAAGCCAGGTGGCAGTGGCATACATCTTTAACCCTAGTACTTGGGAAGCAGAAGCAGAAAAATCTCTGTGAGTTTGAGATCATTCTGGTCTACAAAGTGAGTTCCAGGACTACAGCCAGAGCTGTTACACAGAGAAACACATCTCAATAAAAAAAGTTTGAAGGATATTCTAGACCTACTCCATTCTTGCTCTGCTTAAACACATAAAGCAAAGATGTTTTTATGATTGCTAAGAGGTGAGAGTGAACATTTATTAAATGTCAAATACTTCAATTATTTTGATCTTAGCTGCCATTATGTCATTATATTTTATATCCCCTAACAAGTATCCTTGGTTTTCCATGGCTACATATAAATATTTCACCATCTCCTAGGAAACATTACTTTGCAATGATTATTTATTTGTTCCCATACTTCTAAGAAATGTGATCTAGTTTTTGAGATCATTGACTATAATAAAAGGACATCACACTGTGTGGAAAATGATACATTGAAAACATACATTTTAATTATGAAAAAGTATTAATTTGAAGCATTTATATTTTAAAATGAGTTTTAGAAAACCAAAACCCCAAAACACATATTTGGTAAGACAATGCCTGAGAACCTGTTACTGACTGTTCTCAAGTGCGCTGAAGAACCCTTCAGTCTGTCTAATCCTCTCAACAGTGGCCACTTAGCACCAGAAGAGAAAAATCGGAGGAAAAAGCTATTTCAAATAGAGGATGGATTAGTATCCCTCTTTATTTTGAATCAAAGAAACTATCAATGAAAAAGAAAAAAATTATTTTTGCAATGGGATAAAAATTTGAGTTGCACCTGCGTGTGAAGATCAAAGACTGAGAACATAAGAAGTAAACAACCAGCAGGAATTGTTTCTTTACATTTTTTATTACTATTTTATATTGATGGCAGATTTGTCAGCTTTTTTATATGTTCAGCACAGGTATGTTTTGCTGGCTGAGACCAGAAGAGAAAATCAGATCCCCTAGAACTAAGTTATAGATAGTTGTGCTCTGCCATTTAGTTAAGTGCATGGTGATGTACATTTGAAATTCCAGCAATGGGGAGGTGGAGGCAGGAGGACCCCTGTGGATTCCTGGACAGCAGGCCTATCTTAATCCCTAAGCTTCGTGTCAATGACAAACCCATTCTCACAAAAAAGATATACAGCTCCTGATGAACAGGACCCAAAGCTTTTCTTCCCATGCATGATCACAGGCACAGGCACACACACAGTTACACATATACTAATACACACAAAAGGAAGTAGTTTTTTCAGTTAATATATTTAGCCATACTTTTTGTTACTAATTATACTTCTTTTATTTGGTTAAGTTCAGATAAAGTCAATTTTACATCAATTTTTTTTCAGCTCGTCTCTCTCCTCCATCTTGACCCTAGAGGATCAGTTGACATCCATCTCCAGTGCTCTCTTCACAGATGGGATGTCCAGGTCCTACTGTCTCATAGGCTGGCTCATTCTCACAGTAAGTCTGAATAAGTCTGCTACACAGCCAACAGACTAAAAAGGCTTTCTTTGGGCTAACCTCTGCTGATACTCCACATTTTTCTCACTCTTCTCCTGCTGGCATCTTCATGTATCGAAAGCAGTTTCCTTCGATAGGTATTATGAATAAACTCACATGCCTTACACAGAAATCTTGTAACCTAAGGGAAGCGCTCTAGAACTACTATTGCAGTAAAGAATAACATGTTTCTAAATTGTATCCTCCTAATTCCTGTTTCTCCTAATAGAGAAAACAATGAAAAATAGTAACTTTCTCTCTTTGCAACAGCTTCCCAAGTTTATAAATGGGCATCCAGGAGGAAAAAAAACAACACAGTTTCTACTTGTGAAACAGTATGAAGATTTTCCTGTTCAGAACTGCATTTGAGAAATTATCAGTTGAGAGCAAGTACACACTGAATATGATAGGAAGCTGACATTGGGAGAAGTGCAATGGAGACATAGGAAGATTTGCTTTGAAGTCCAGTAGATCTTGGTTCAACTCCTTGGTACATACTTTCTGTGTTATGTTTACCATGTAACTGAACCTCCAAGAGGTTTCACCCTTGCATATATATAATAAGATTCTTTGCTTGAATGAGCATTAAGAAAATGCATACCTCTGGAAAGGCAGAGTCTCTCATGGCAAATATAGCCCCTTCATTTCTTCAACCTTTTTGCATGGATTGTCTGTATGTCTTAGCCTGATATTTCCCTCTTTTTCTAAATTTCTCAAGTTAACTGTTTGAATATCTTATTCATTTTCCTCAGTCTATTTTGCTAACCAAGACAATCTCTGCAAAGAACAGAAAATGTCACACAATTAACTCTCAACTTTCTGTCTGCTCCCATAAAACATAACTGATTTCTTTGGATATTGTTATTACTTCTATTTCTAAAGGTGAATTCTATCTCAAAACCACTCAACATCTGTGTATTTAATTTCTTACTCTCTTTCAACATATAAAGTTCTGCCACCATTCTATCCTAGAAAACACCAGAAAAATCCAAACAAAATATCTGAAGTTTTTAACTCTTTGATTAAGCCTACTACTTGAAATTATTTTTAGAGAAGTATCATAAAATAATTAATTTTATAAGATATCTTCAAATCTAATTTTTGATTGTTCTTTGCCTTCTAAATAAATTTCTTTTCTTTTCTTTTTTGGTTTTTTGAGACAGTGTTTCTCTGTAGCTTTGGAGCCTGTCCTGGAACTAGCTCTTGTAGACCAGGTTGGCCTCAAACTCACAGAGATCCACCTGCCTCTGCCTCCCAAGTGCTGGGATTAAAGGCATGTACCACCACTGCCCAGTTATCTTCTAAATTTCTTATCTTGTTAAATGTATTATTACCAGATCCAGGAAACACTCACCATTACCAAAACTCTAATTCTCAAAATCCCTCTTATCCAATGACTATCTAATCTGTCAACACATTTATTGCTGAATACCTCTCAAATCTACTTTCAATGCTCTTATCGTCCATATTTCAGCTCTTTTGTCAAAGTCCCTATCATCCATCCATCCAAATTATCTAATTAATATGTCTGCAATTTTCAGTATAAAGAATGTAGAGAAAAGGATACCTTGGGCTCAGTATCTGAGAGGTTCTAGTTATGCTTCATTGGTCCTTTTGTCTTGTGACCATGACAGGATAGTACATCATGACAAGGATGTAGAGTAAAGCAAAGATACTCACCCTTAGGCCAAAAAATAAAAGAAAAAGAAAACTGAATCAGCATCCCAAACAAGGCAACACCAAGTGAAGTGAAGATTTCTCATGTGTGTCACTTCTCACAGGCTCCACGGTCACCACTCACCTGCCTAGTGGCCAGCCCTTTAATGTATAGACCTTTGGGGGACAAGTACATTTCAAACTACATTTCTACTCCACATATTTTTCCAGGTCCTTTCCACTTATAAACTTGACTTTTCTCATAAGATGTAACAAACTCAACTTGGTTGATGCATCTTCCTTTTTAGCCTACTCCGCAGTCACTAAAAATGAACTGTCTGTCTCTGAATATGAAATTCTTATGGGCATGTATGATTTAGCACTATTCTTTTCCCCTTCAAGTGTGATTCTGAAGCCACTCACATGCAGAGTTTAAAAATTTATTTCTTCAGTGCTGAAATGAAGCATAGTCTTGTGATGTGCTTAGTTAGAGAAATGATGGATTTGCCAGGTCTACATTTAGGCTTCCCAAAACCTTGCAAACTATCACTCCTAATCTTGGATCCTTGCACATATATTTGCTTAAACCTGGTTTAATCTGCAGGAGGAAGGGCTAACACAAGGATGAAGATTCAGTACCCCACAGAGAAGCCCTTCAGAGCCAAACATCTGACAAAGCAGGTCAATGCTGTTATGTAGAGGAGTGAGTCAGCTGTTCTTGTTCCAGATGCTTAGGAATGGTTTCATTTGCTGGAAAATACACTTGTGAGCTGCACCAAGTTTTCTTGCTGTTGCTTGTTTTAATTGATGGAATTTTGCTTTGGCTTGTTAATATGAGGACTAACTCATTCATATACCTGTTTATCTAGATAGCCTGTAAAACTCCTGAAGGGGATGACATAGTTATATTTGTGCCAAAAGAGTTTGCACAGTACAATTTCTACCCTTGGTTTTGTTTACTTTAATACTAATAATGTTTTGACAATAGTTCCCACTTCTAAACTCTTATTTTTTGTTACTACAAAACATGAATGTGAAGATCCTATTATCTTCTGTTTATATTCATATTATCCTATTATATCTTATTGTGTTTCATAATGAGAATATATTAAAATAATTTGCCCAGCACTAAGATAATCTCTTTGTGACAGTGTCTGTATCCTCTTTGATTGTCATCATTCTTCTGATTTCTGTTATAAAGGCTGCTATTGGCTTCCTCTCCTAAACAGCATGTGCCAGAATTTAAAATGTATTCAATGTCTTAACTTATATTTCTTATTTGTCCACTTTGCATATTATTTCTGTATGTCTGTTAAGTCTTTCCCATCTACTTATCTGTTTCTGTATAATCTCAGCCAATATTATTACATTTTTCTCTGATGGTTGCCTGCTTTAAAAAAAACAAAGCAAACAGACAAACAAACATATTTTCTGCTAGTGTTACCATTTAAAAATGTGTCTTCAATGAAAATATTTATCTTAGATGATACTCAGAATCTGAATTTTAACTTTTAGACAAGTTAGTCTGCTTGTGAATTTTGCATAAATTGTATTGTCTAAGTACTTGATTGCAGCTACATAACTCTGACTCTATTACTTCATCCTTTTCATGACTCTGTGTTAAGACCCAAACTCAACCACTAAGAAGAAATCTACACTATGTGGCTCCAACTTTGTTTATGCAGAGTCAGGTTCATGGGAATTGAAGAGTGATATAGCATTGATTATAAACAGTATAAGATAGGAGGAAAACTTGTGTGCACAATGGCTCATGTTGTCATCCCCTATCAAGCATTGTTTGTATCTCTAATTGCAATATTGAAGTATAGATGGAAGTTTCTGTCCCACCCAGTCCTGCAGCTATTCAGTCCGAAAGAAGACACAGAAATTTATATTAATTATAAACTGTCTGGCCTATTGCTCACACTAATTACTAACTAGCTCTCATGACTTAAATTCACCCATAATTCTTGTATATGTTTAATCAAGTGGTTTGGTACCTTTTTTCAGTAAGGCATTCTCAGCTTGCTTCTTCTGTATCTTGCTGGTGACTGACTCTCTGCCTTTCCTTTTCCCAGAATTCTCCTAGTCTGGTTGCCCAACCTATACTTCCTGCCTGTCCAATCAACATTTTATCAAACCAATATTAGTGACAAATCTTTACAGTGTACAAAAGAATTATCTCACAGCATTTCCCCATTTTTCTTTTAAAAACAAAAACCCTGAATCTAATCTCCTTTGTTTAGTTTTTTTTTTAACTGACCATTATTCATAACAACTTTTAACCAACATGCTAAACAAAGACAAACATCAATATCCATTTTGGGGGAACGTAGGTTTAGTTTTCTAGGCTACTTCCTGCTAATAGAAGTTGCTGGTAATATTATGGGGAACCAAAGAAAATTTATTTTATGTCCAAGTCCTGACTGGAGTATTCTGTGAGGATTTATCATCTCAGGCAGCATCCCTGAAGTTGTTCTGGATGCAGAACTCAGAAGAAACTGCAATAGAGGTGCTCTGAAACATTGGATCATTTGGGCCATCTGATTCCCATTGGAGATTTTTCAGGGGGAGTACTTTCTCGGTCAAACTTTATTTTTCTTAACTCTGAATTAATCCACAACCCCTTATTTCCTGTGTAAATAAAAGCAGAAACTCTCTCCCAAAGTAATGTATCTTTTGACTTAAAATTTGAAGTCAAGATATTTTTAAATATATAGATTGGTTTAATGCAGCAGCAATTATAATCAAATGTCTTTTATCAGCTGTTACTCCTTCCTCAGCAGTCAAACAACTCAAAGACAACACAATAACATACAGTATCTAGAGTCTCTGTGAATTTTCCTTCTTTGCATGGCTTTTTAAAGAATTCTATTTCTTTTATTTTTATTTTTTGATATTTTTGGGTTTTTTGAGACAAGATTTTTCTGTGTGTGTCTTTGTCTGTCTTGGAACTCACTCTGCAGACCAGGTTGACTTCGAACTCACAGAGCTCTGCCTGCCTCTGCCTCTCAAGTGCTAGGATCATGCCTGACTACTCTATTTCTTTTTTTAAAGGACTTTATCCTTTTTCTTTTCTTTCTTGGTCTATGCCACCACCAAAAGCCTGATGTTAGGTGCTCATAAACACCATTTAAGTCTTTGGTGGCAGAGCCTCTTAAAAGAGCTCTGAGTTTTTTGCCATTAATGCTGAGTCAGGAAGCCTCTTAAGGAGCCATGTCTCTGCTTGCCTCTAAGAAACAGAGCCCACCTGAGACAGTGCTGCTACCAAGAAGCCATGTTTGATTCTGTTCTTTCGTGTCTAGAATCCCTTTCCAAGCTCTCTCAGGTTTTCTGTGGATATAGTTACTGAATATTAGACACTGTCTGTAGACAGAAGTTTCTCTCCTGCCTGATCCTCTAGCCATTCAGTCCTAAAGAAACACACAGAGGGTTATAATAATTATGAACTATTTACTCTATTTCTCAGGCTTATTATTAACTGCTCTTACAACTTAAATTAACCCACAATTCTTGTCTCTATTTAGCCATGTAGATTGGTGCCTTTTCTCAGTGAGATATTCTCATCTTGCTCCTTCTGCATCTGGCAGGTGACTCAATCTCTGCCTTTCCTCTTCCCCTAATTCTCCTTGTCCGACTGCCCCAACTATGCTTCCTGTCTGGCTACTGCCCAATCAGCATTTTATTAAACCAGTATGAGTGACAACTCTTTACAGTGTACAAAAGCATTATCTCATGGCTTTTAAGGTAGCATTAGATGCTGAATAGTTTTTATTCATTTGTCAACACACAGAGAAATGGAAAAGTCACAGGATATTGCTCTGACTTAGTATCAAGACAAATGGAACTGTACAGTCAACTATTTGTCATGCAAGGCAGTATTGGTACATTAAACACTCAAGGGGATGTATTGTACACTGCATAATTTGTAAGGTCCTGTGGAAGGATGCTGAGAAACACATTCCATAGACAATTGCAGTGGATATTGTTACTTAGATAATCTTGTGAATAAGTGTTAGTGTAGCATCCTTTCAGAGAAGGGAATTATGTCTATGAGTTTGGTTCCTAGTGGATGAGGAAAAGCTAACTCTTACCTCTGATTAAAAGGACAGTATGGTGGAGGGTTCTATGTGGGTTTACTATGAAAAATGACTGCCGGGCACTTTAATACTTTTTAGCTGATGGGAATATCAACAAAGATCTTGTAGGCTATTGTGCTTTATTTGTGTTCTAGAGTGTAGCTTCAGGATGGGACTCAAGAGAGGTGGTGATTGCTAGATGGACATCTTACCTCAAATAAAAGTGGCTTTTGAAGGCCAGGGGTGGTGCATGCCTTTAATTGCAGCACTTAGGAGGCTGAGGCAGGCAGATATCTGTTAATTTCAGGTCAGCCTTATCTACAAAGTGAGTTCCATGACATCCAAGGCTACACAGAGAAACCCTGTCTTGAAAAACCAAAAAAGAGTGTCTCTTACTAATGCGTGATATTTTATGAAAAATTATTATAAGTGAAATCAATTGCTCAAAGAATTCAATAAGGTTGAACAATGGTTTGGGCTGATACTACTTGCATTTCACTGGCATATAAATGTGAAAAAAACCCATTCACTAAACAGAATATATTAAAAATTCTGATGCAAAAATTAGTGAATTAAAATTAAGTTTATAAATATAAACACCAACATTAATTACTTTGTTGTCATGAAAACAGCAAATCAAAGTCCATATAGACAGAAAATTATGAGAAATAAAGAGTTCATTCTTTTTTTGTTAATTTCACAGTAAATATGACTGGGATCAGTATTAATTTATAGGGGGAAAGGGCTTTATTATTTGTAAAACATGGTGTGTTACCTCAAACTTCAGACTAAAAATACCCTGAAGGAAATGAACTGAGGTACAGTGTTATTACTTTTAATTATATAATGAATCTAATATCATATTAATTTACATCTAGGTAGAGAAAATAAGAGAAAGTAATCAGTGCTTTGAGTGATAATTATAATTCCTACAATTGGCTTTCTCAAGATAAAATGTGGAGTAAGAGGTGATACAATTGTGAGGGAACATAGAAAATTACAAAAAAGAGAAATTATTTACATGTGACATCAATTTTTATTTTTCAGTTCTTAACATCTCTTAGTCCTAATTTTTTTCTATCCTCATATCCTTCCTCTTTATCTCTAAACCCTATCACAGGAATTAATTTTAATGAGCAAGAAACTTCTTATGTTTTCTTTTATATGCATTCATATAACTTTTATATTTTTTCAGTTACATTGCACTTTTCATTAACATGCAAAGTAATAGGTTTATTGGCATTTAAAAAAATGTTCGTGTTGATTCTACTCCTCCTTATCTTCCTGCTCCTCTCCTCCAGTGGCACCTTATTCAATAATAAACCAATTTATCAGAGAATGGATAGATCTGGAAAGACTTACATTAAATGAAGTAACCCAAATTCACAGAAAAATGTAATATTCTACCTAGTACACATACAAAGTTTCAGTTTGCATGTGTACACATAAATGGGTGTGATTCTCTGAATGACCTGTGAGACTAAATAGAAGGGAAACAAGAGGCACTGAAGAAGATCTGTGGAGGGAAAGAGAGACATATGGCGTCAAAGTGAAAGGATCCTGTCGGTGGCAGCAAGAATCTTCTAATGGAAAAATTGCTTTACACCGACAAACAAATTGGTAAATAACATAAAGGAAGGGTCTCAGACAGAGTCACACCAATAAGGGGGTCTTATTTCTTATTGTGGTTAAAATGTGGAGCCTTAAGATGTCCCAGGAATTATGCTGTATTTTAGTGATGCTGCAGTTCTGCTAGATCAGCACTGCTTCTTC
>PVIU01034824.1:0-10950 GCA_004026605.1 Ondatra zibethicus | reverse complement strand
AAAACAGCAAGCACCCCCGTGACCTCATCTCACAGCTGACAGGCACACATGTTTTTGCTTGTTTATTTGTTTGCTTACTTATTCTCTTCTTTGTTATTTGAGGAAGAATCTTGCTATAAAGACAAGAATGGCCTCAAATTTGCCCTCCGTCTGCAGTAGCCTCCCAAGTGCTGAGATTCCAGGGTGTGTCTCCAACCAGGTCCTTGCTTCTCTTAGCATCATCTACTTGATGAGACTGTTCCTGCTTCCCTGCTTAAAAAATGTCAAGACATTCCCACAGCAGAGATTTCCTACCCACTTGCTGGCTTATTTTGAAACTTGCTGTGTCGAACTTTATCATCATCTAAAATACATTTTTGCCCATATCAGGGTCTTGTAAATTCAAGGCAAACATTCAACCACTTAATGACATCCACGTCTTCCATGTGGACATACCTGTATCCGCAGAAGGACATAGAGTATTCACGACTATTTGCCTGGCGTGTAGAATAGTATTTGGCACATCAGTTTTCTCAGCCTACGGTTTGCCCCTTAGGAGCAGTTGTTTATGCTTCCCCAGGCTTTCATCTTTACAGTGCAGCACAGGGTAGGGAAGGAAGCAGGCACATCGGAAATTTCAGTTTTAACGTTGTCTCTAGCTTTTAAAGCGGCTCTAATCTTTGCATGGTTTCACTCTGGTTAAGTGGTTGTGATAATCAGAAGGACTAACTCCACCTAGGACTTGAATTTTGTTCATTTTGGTACATCTCTGGTGAGGGTGGGGCATGAACTGGTTAGGGCAGGACTTACTTAAAGAAAGGTTCCAGTTTGTTTCAGGAAGTTTCCCCAGTTAGTACTTTGGAGGTGAGGCTCTGACTTTAATCCAAGCCAAGAAATACAATGGATTGTCCTAGTCTTCACATTTCATTTGCAGGTTGAAGTGCGAGTGCATGGCTTCTGTCATTGGCTCTCTTAGAAGCAAAGATTTCCAGCACAGGAAAATGTGTGTGTGCTTTTCTGACCAGCGACAGACAGGCTGTCAAATGGTGTGTTCCCAGGGGCACTTCCTCTCTTTTCCACCATGACCTCCTCCACCAGTGAAACCAAGTGACAGAATAAGATATTGTGGTGGGAAGATAAACAGAATTTTATTCCAGATTTAGTCTGTTCTTTTAATAAGAATGTTACTTTGTTTCTATTTCTCTATCTCTCTCCTTTTCTTTTTTTACTTTGACAACTAAACATTCTAATTTTCTTTTCCTGAGGCCAAACCGTGTCTTTCAGGCTGCCAGGGCTTCCGGTAGGACTAATATGAATCTCCAGCAACGTAAACTTTTCGGTGGCCCCTGGAGACAGCTGGAATTATGGGATGCTGTTGCTCATGCTGCCTTTGTGTCAGTTTCAATTTTGTTATAAGAAAGATTAGAAAAAAATGTGTTTTGAGAAACAACCTTTCCTAAACTCTAGATTCTAACTTGTGTTCTTATCAGAGATGGAAGGAAAATTTTGCTACAAACTAAAGAGTACTGCTTCATTGAATTTCTTCAGAGCATGAGGAAAGCTGTTTCCATCTGAGCATAAACAATTTTGAAGTGCCACGTGAGAGCTTCACCCCAAGCCCTGGCATCCATATACCCAAAGAGTCTGGAATGTTCCATCGCAATCCCCCTTTCTATTCTCTTTCCAAGCCCTGCCACATCTTGGAAATCCCCCCCCCCCATGATGATCCCTCCCACAGATATGGCCAAGACTACTCCTACAGGGTATTTAAACAAAGACATGTGATTGTCTGTCTTTTCCCACCTCCTTTCTGGTGTTTGGAGAATCATCTGGGAGCATTTGATCCATTAAACTTGTGCTTTTCCTAATTCATTTTGATTTGGTCTTCTTTGGATTGCTGTGCTGGTAGAGAGACTTATGGTGCAGAAACTTCTCACCAGAAAGAGTTTTGTTGGGTTTTCTGCTGTAATTCAGTTCTGGAGCTAGGAATTTCTACCTTGCTCTGTGGATTCCCAAACCCCAACATATCCCAAGTTCAAACTTTTCCCCTTACTCTCCCTTTCTCTTCTTCCTTCTCCTCCCCACCCCTTCCACTCCTTTTTCCCCCTCTTCCTTCTTGAGACAGACTCCTGCTATTGTAGTTCAAACTGTTCTCACACTCACTGCATAGACCAGACTGGCTTTGAACTCATAGCAGTCCCCTTATCTCAGCTCATCTGAGTGCCAGAATTACAGGAATATGCCACTACAAATATTTTTTTCTGTTTTCTTCAAGTAGCATTGGTCATACTTGAGTCAGGTAAACCTTAGTTAAAATACATTCCAATCTGTTTGACGCCAGATATTCAAATAAAAACTGTGTAAGTCCAGAAATGATTCTGCTTATCCCTTCCTAACATGTGAAGGGTCCCCTTCATAAGTCCAAAGAATAGTATAACTTTAATGTACATATATTTCTGAAGAAATAAGATAGCTCTCCAGGAACTCCAAATAAGAGTTTTTTGTTTGTTTTTATTACTGGTTTTACTCACACTTATTTATGGATTTAGAATTTGTTATATGGGTTTTAATGGGTATTCAGATGGCAATATCAAGCTTCCATTTTGTTTTATATACTTTGATAGGTTCTTTTGCACATCTGAAATTGAATAACTACTCAGCTTAGTCATTTTCATCATTCATTGGATAATATACACTGTGGTCAATGGAATAATGTTAAGCTCTCTGTAGCAGTGACTATTCTACTTCATAGCCTGGTACCGTTCTCACAGTGCAGCAGGTACTCTGTACACGTTTACTGTAAGTCAGTGAGCAAATGGACACACATACACAACTCTCTCTCTCTCTCTCTCTCTCTCTCTCTCTCTCTCTCTCTCTCTCCTGTAATCCAGTTATTTGTGATTCTCACAGTGCAGCAGGTACTCTGTACACGTTTACTGTAAGTCAGTGAGCTAATGGACACACATACACAACTCTCTCTCTCTCTCTCTCTCTCCTGTAATCCAGTTATTTGTGATTCTCACAGTGCAGCAGGTACTCTGTACATGTTTACTGTAAGTTAGTGAGCTAATGGACACATACACAACTCTCTCTCTCTCTCCTGTAATCCAGTTATTTGTTTTTTGATGATATTTACCCCCATTTTCCTTTCTCATCCCCTCCCTCTCTTTTTGACCTCTCTCTCTTCCAGTAGTCTTCTTTTTACTTTCATCCTTCCTCCCTCCCCCTTTAATTATGTGTTGAGTTTAATTAGCATTGCCCTTTAGAAGATGGTGGGATATCTTTACCGGAGCACCGTGGTGCAGCACCATTTAAAAATATGACTCCCCTCTCCCAGTAGAGAAAGTGGCTTATCAGCTAGGGATATGGCCTCATCATCTCCTTTCTTGGCTCTTCTTGGTAGATTGTAGACAGACTTGCTTTTGTGCAGGTCCTGTGTAACCACTGATATGAGCTCTTGGCTGCAATAGCATGTCATATCCTCAAGAGAACATTGTAAACACTTCTTCCCATCCTTTGATTCTTAAATTCTTTCTTCCTCTTCTGCTGTGGTACTTGTACCTTGAGAGGGGGTAATATGGATGACCCACTTGAGGCTGGCCATTTGAAAGTCACTGCCCACTGCAGGAAGAAGCTTCTCTGAGTAAGGTACAAAGCAGCACCAATCTGTGGGTACAAATATAGATATGTAGAAGGCACTTGAACAACATGACAATTTAGCTAAATCATAGTAATAGGTTCCCTCCTTATAACCTCGCAACCAAGGACTGTTGACCAGGTTTACAGTACCAGACACAAATTTCCTTCTGTGGACCAGGTCTTGAATCCAGTGAAAAAGTGGTTGGTTACCTCCACAAGAGTTATGCTACTATTATAGCAGTGGGTTTACCTCACCTGGAAGGTCAGTATTGTGGCATGCACAGTCAGCCCACTGATGACTTTTCTCCCCCAGTGCCATAGCACCTTCTCATACTGTGGAAGCTGGACAGCAGAGGAAGCTTCCAGGTCTGTTCCACATTGATATCTCTGTGTTTTATAGCCAAAATATGTGGTGTCTTATGCAACAGGGTCTTACCATGTAGCTTAGTGGGAAACAAGGATAGTGGCTCTTATACTCTCTCCCTCTCCCCTTGCACCGACTCCTTTGCACATTGGGCATTGGCTAAGCAGTATGCCTGGGCAGGGCCTATCCAGAGGTACCCACTTGTCTTCCTTTCTTTCACCATTACACTTAGGTTCAGGCTTACCCTCACTGCTTTTCTCTATCCTGCTTCCCGCATGTAATGGTCTGCCCTGTCCCTTTAAGAGACAAGCCATGCCCACTCCCTCCCCCATCCACTGGAGGCAAGCAGATTTTCCTTCTGCCTCTTGAAAAGGCAGCTTCTGCCTCTCTCCCATTTCCCCCTTTCTTCCCTTCCCTTGCCCCCCTCTGGTTCTCTTTTTTTCTCTCTCTGCCTCTCTCTCCTGTTGCCTTCTCCCCCTCCCTTTCCCTTCTATAAGTCACTAAATAACTATCCAACTTCACTCTGCATTGTGCCTATCCACCTCTGTCTCTCGCCCACTGCAGCTCCTTGTGGGACTGGCTCATCCACTGTGCAGGGACTGGTTGCTCCTCATGGACTGCTGCCAGCTGCTGCCACTTAGGAAATGGCACCGTTTTATTTTTACCATAATATTTGGTGCTCGTGACTCGGTCAGGCTCTCTCCATGTTCCCTCATGCCTTCCCGGCTGAGGACGTGTGGAACCCTGTGCTTGGGAACTGGGTTTCTTTACAACAGCTCTGCATTCTCTCTGCTTAAACAACAACCTCTACACACACCAGCAGCTTTGGTGGCGAGTTTTCCCCTTCCAGTCACAGCTATGGTTGAGCCCTTTGCTGACATTCATCTCTGGTAGCTTCCCATAGCTAAAAATGTGACCAGACTACCTAGTGTTGGTCCTCCCATGCTAGCACTGCACACACTGTGTGGTGCATTTGATTAGGGCCTGGGGTCCTTCAGATTTTTCTTTCTCCTTTTTTTTTCTTTTCTTTTCTTTTGGACAACTTGTAAGTGATCCCTGCCATGAGAGACTGCTCGGAGCGGCTCCTAGCCTCTGGCTTGCGAGTCGCCAGGACCTGGAGCCAGTCCGGCTTCATTCATATCCCGCCAGTAGAGAAAAGACGTTTTCCCATAGGCTTTGCAGTGTCACTGTTTCATTAACACCACACCTGTAGAGAGATGTTCTTCTATGCACCTTGTGGTGTTCGTTCACTGTTTTTGCGTTTTCAGCTAAGGTATAAACCCTCAGACTATCAGCCACCTGCCTGTAAATGCTCTGCCCGTGACCCGCTGGCTCTGCTTTTCCTCAGACTGTCCCTGCCACTGCTACCGATGGTCCCACAGAAACTGACAAGATTAGTCAGGTCCACAAGGCAGCTGTTTACAATTCCAGACTTTGTTCCCTGCCATGGCTTGTGGCATGGCTCAACAACAGGGTGGATCACGCCTCTAGGTCTCTCTTGTTATTATGTTTAAAACTCCTGTGGCTCAAAAAATGTGACTTTTCCATACAACATGTGACTGCTGCCATTTTGACTGAGGTCAGGTAGCCTTTACTGCCATCTTAACTGAGGTCAGGTGACTTCACCACCATCTTAACTGACAGCCAGGTCAGGTGACCAAGTCCCTCCATCTTTACTGAGGTGTACCCTGCCTGGTCCCCCAGTTTACTTATGTTTTTGTCTCTAAATTCCTCTTGCTGATGCTGTTGCATGTGTGTTTTGTACAGTGGCACGGGGCCCACCCAAACCATCCACTTCACCCAATTCCTGTTCACTCTGTGTGTGTGCATACATATAACTTAAATGCACCTATGTTTACTGTTAAATGTTATAATTGTCTTTTCATTGTATCTCATTCCAGACTACAAAGCAATAAGTCTCATGTTTTAAATTGGTATTAAGTCTCTTACAAAAATACAGTATAAAATATATTAAGCTGTTCTCTACTATTGTCAGTTCTGCCGTTAACCTTCTATTGCAAGCAGTTTTTTCTTCTTTCTGTCTTTTTACAAATGTAAATCTTACTTGTTAAATTGAGAGCCAGTACAGTCAAGCTCAGACCCAGCTCTTCAGGAAGATTCTATACCGTAGTTATAATTTATCAATACCCAGTAAACAGCCCTCAACTGCTCAGAGATAGGGGTAATATGGCATTTAAATGCTTAATTATTAAAAAAAAACTTTTCATAACAAAAAGAGACAGGTTGGCTCCTAGCAGCAGCACTCTTCTGTCCTTTTTGAAGGACAGAAGACAAATGGGCACAAAACAATGTTCATCCACAATTCCTTTCAACTGCCAAATGCTGAACACTGGGAAAAACTGCCTTTCATTTAAACTGAAGATCACCAGACAGTGGACAGAATCACTGGAATCAACAGCCTAGCTGCTCAGGTCAAGGTAGGCCTGTCTTCCTACAGATTTCTTAGCCCACAGGATATTCCGGAGCCTGGCAGGCCCTGTGCTAAACAGCAAAAGAAAAATACGACCCTCAGCAACCATGAAGGACCCTGAAGAGTAGCTTTAGGTGTCAAACAAGTAAGTTCTCTGTCATTTTTAATCGATAACTCAAGTAAAATTTTATCCTTCTCCAAGATCTCTGATGCAGTTTGAAAGCTGAGAGAGCTGAGAGGTTTTGTCATTTAAAAGGACGGCCTCACCAAAGAAATTTCTATAGGATACAAGTTGACAAAATTCATAGTCTTAAAGATACTTTTCATTATGTAAAAAAATATCTGTCACAGTCATTCTGATATAAATATGCTGCTGTTTATAACTTATATTTTTATAAACCCAAAATAGTCCTGTGAGTTTCAGGGAGCTGAGTTAAAGGATCCACCTTAAACAGGTCACATACATCCCTCTCAATTCCCTGGTCCAAAAATTTTTTTTCCTACACTAGACTTTGACCTCTGTTCTGCATATACCTTAAACAGGTCTAAGAGACACCGGGCATTTCATACCACAAACACCAGACATGAGCAAAGAGACCAGTTACCCCAGGTTGTAACGAGCACCTAGCTTTCTCAGGTTCCCCCCAAGATGACTCCCACAAATTATCAGGAAGCAGTCTTGAGAATCTGCTGTCCCAATTCCTTTAGCCTGTTGTGCTTAACCTTCTGCCTTTTTATTATAAAAAAGAGATGGGAATGTAATGGTCTGTCTTGTCCCTTTAAGAGACAAACCCCACCTACTTTCTCTCCTGTTCACCGATGCAAGATCATTTTCCTTCTGTTTTCAGCCTGAACTCCTTCCTTTTTGTCTCTCTCTCAAAGAGATAGCTTCTGCCTCTCTCCCTTCTCTCCCCTTCTCTCCTTTCCTCCTTTCTCTGTCTCTCTGGTTCTCTTTCTCTCTCTTTTTCTCTGCCCCTTTCTCCTCTCCTCCTTCTCCCTCCCTCTCTCCTTTTCCCTTCCCTTCCATAACCCACTAAAAAAATACCCAACATCCCACTGCATGGCATGCCTATCCATCTGTGTCTCTGTCTCTCTTCTGCTGTGTGGCTTCCTGCCTGGAACTGGCTGCCTTTCCGGCTCACTGTGGTCTTGTGGCCCATTGCCTGCTGCCACCACTCAGGGAATGCCACCATTTTGCCTAAACCATAACACCTCACCCTCACTTAAACTTTTCTATTCTGGATGGTTTCCCCTCCGCTGGCTGCTTCTTCCTTTTCTTCTCTCATGGGTCCTTTCTAGTGTCTTGGCCTCTACAAACACTCCAAATTAAACACACACACATCTGTAAATTTGGAGCTAGGATCCACGGATGGAAAGTCATGATTTGAACTCAGTTGGATTCTAGTCTTTGCTTACTTTTAAAACGTGATGTAGTGGGTTTGTTTCCAAATTTTGAATGTTGATTGACTTACATATTTTGATGTTAGAGTTGTAAACATTATGAATCTTCATTTGCATAGGCATATAAACAGGTCAATCAATGACCTATGCCTTTAAAACAGATTAGAATAATTTAGCATTACTATCAAATGTCAAATTGCAGATCAAGGAGAGCAAAATAAGCAAAATTTGCAAATCATTTCCAAGATAATTCACATTAATTCATTTAAAAATTCTAGAGGGTGTAGCTTCGTTGTTAGTAAAACATTTGCTTAGCATATATAAGTTTCTTGGGTTTGATTCTCATCACTAAAGCATTTACAGAATATAGGCAGAGAGATTATTAAACTCATTATCACAAATAATGGTTTTCTTTTTGAGAAATTGTAAAATTCAGTAGTTTTTGGTATATAAAAATACATTCAGAGTTAACATTTATTGGTCACATTCAGAGCAAACTCACATTGTTCTTGAAATGAGATTGTATTTGTTCTAGCCACATCTTCTGGTTGTACTGATGAATTGTAAAAGAGGAGGAAAGGGCAGCTTTCTTTTCCCTGCCCTTGGGTTTTCTTTACATTAGAATATGCTCTAGGGTCTCTTTAAGAACTACAGAATAGCAGGAAGAAAATTATGCTTCCCTCTTGTCTCCCTTCTTCCTCCCTCCCTCCCTCCTCCCTCCTTCCCTCCCTCTTTTTTTCCTTCCTTCCTTTTCTCACTGCCACTTCTTTTTCCCTTCCTTTTTCTTCTCTTAAAAATATCTTCTAGTAGTTTGGAAAGTGTGCTTATTTCAGGCATTTAAAAGCTATTTTGGCATGCAGTGCAGCCAGTGTTAACATTGGCCATTGTTGTAATTTACAAGGATGCATTAAATATAAATATAATTTGTTTACATCACTTATTTAAAGTCAGTTTGGGATGAACCTGCTTGGCAGTGGTGGGTATGGATTAGTGATTATTGCGTGTGAAGTCCATGTGATTGAACTGTATAGAAGTTATAGTGAGTACTTAAAAATTAATTCTGTGGTGTCTTTGTTATTTTAGAATAAGGATATAATGAGTTGACCTCTCTAAAGATAAGGACTTTATCATTTGTTTCTATTAGTCTTAGCACCTACAGTTTCCAACTTATTATAGGTAACTTGGAAAACACTTTTCATAATAGTTAGAAATAACAAGATATACAGATATACTGCGTGAATTCACTTTTAATCTTCTCCAAGATGGTTTTACATATTTTAATTCACAAATTGAAGAGATTATATAGAAAATGTGAGATTCTGGCACACTTCCAGAGAATGCTTAGGTTGAATGGATTTGTTCCATGCATGTGGTGGATAGAGAGGCAATCATGAGTTGGGAAATCTGGTGTTCACTGGAAGTGAGCTGTAAGATACACTATCATCGATTCCTTGGCCTCTGCACTTAGGGAGATGAAGGGAGATTGCGGGAAAATATGATCCCGTCAGGAACTGCTGTGAACCACTTGTCACTGGGGAGAAATTGTTAAGTAATACGAAGATTCTGACCCTGAATTGACCATCACTGGCAGAGAAATGTGAAAATCTGGGAATTCTTTCAAGATCCATTTGGAACCATTTTTACTGAAAATGGCACTGCAGATGCTTCTCTCCAGCATTGTACCAAGAACAACGTGACTTTGGCAACAGTGACTCAGATGAGACCCTGACATCTTTCAGAAAATGAGCAAGTCTTCAGTAGGCAGAAAAATTTACACAATTTCAAATATTGTGAAGCTTCTTCTAAGCAATATTAATTATAATAGTTTTGTCTTGATTATCTTTGATTAAAAAAATCAGAGTATGGTATAATAAGATCTTCTTTAAAACCTGCTATGCCATGTCTAAGTTAGTGTGCCAGTCCTGTGACATTAGATAGTGGGCCATTAGTTTTATTTCTGTTTTTGTTGCTTGCTTGTTGTCAGAAATGTAGCATCAATAGAAGGGAATTAAATCTTTCTTCATAGGAAAAGTAAAGCAGAGGTGTGGGCAAACATAAAGGGGGAGTAAATAATTTTTATTTTCTATGGCCAGAAGAACAGACCATGGCCTGGGACCAAGGCTCTCTACGTATTCATGTTTTGTGATACCTTTTATGTAATCTTAATCTTCCTTGTTTAATAAAATTTCAGGGCTAGTGATGTACCTCAGCAGGCTTCTTGCCTATCATGCATGAAGTCCTGTATTCATTCCCCAGCACTGCTTAAACCAGGCATGATAATTGAGGCCTATAGGAAGATAGAAGGTCAGAAGTTCAAAGCCATTGTCAGCTACATAGTGAGTTCAAGGCCAGCTGGGGCTATATGCCACCCTGTCTTAAAAAACATTTTTTTTTAAATAAAGCCACTGCATTGCTTGGCAGATCCGGTCAGATAGAGAGCGGAACTTGGCAAAAGCCTCTCCCTGGGCTGACAGGAAACAAGGGAATTTTACTAACAAGAGAAAGATAGCTTGAATTGTGAATTGTGCAGCCTGTAGCAACTTACAAAGATACATAGGGACTTTAATCAGGTATGCCAGGATCACCCTCACCAAACAATATTCTTTGTGTGTAGTGTATGTGTAGGTGGCCTGTGTGCTATGTGTGTAGGTGTGCCGGTGTGATGTGTGTTTGTGTAGGTGTGCCTGTGGTTATGTGTGTGAGTGGCTTGTGTGTTGTGTGTGTGTGTGCCTGTGTGTGTTATGTGTGTAAGTGTGTATAGGTCTGCCTGTGTGCTACGTGTGTAGGTGTGCCTGTGTGATATATGTTTGTAGGTGTGCCTGTGGTTATGTGTGTGTGTGCCTGTGTGTGTTATGTGTGTAAGTGTGTATAGGTCTGCCTGTGTGCTATGTGTGTAGGTGGCCTGTGTGCTATGTGTGTAGGTGGCCTGTGTGTTATGTGTATAGATCTGCCTGTGTTCTATGTGTGTAGGTATGTCTGTGTGATGTGTTTGTGTAGGTGTGCCTGTGGTTATGCGTGTGAGTGGCTTGTGTGTTATGTGTGTGTGCCTGTGTGTGTTATGTGTGTAAGTGTGTATAGGTCTGCCTGTGTGCTATGTGTGTAGGTGTGCCTGTGTGATATATGTTTGTAGGTGTGC
>PVIU01034823.1:0-10952 GCA_004026605.1 Ondatra zibethicus | reverse complement strand
GATTCCCAATTTCCTGAGAAACTGCCACACTGATTTCCAAAGTGGTTGCACAAGTTTGCATTCCCACCAGCAATGGATGAGTGTTCCCCTTACTCCACATCCTCTCCAGCATAGGCTATCATTGGTGTTTTTGATTTTAGCCATTCTGACAGGTGTAAGATGGTATCTCAAAGTTGTTTTGATTTGCATTTCCCTGATCCCTAAGGAAGTTGAACATGACCTTAAGTATCTTTTGGCCACCTTTCAAGATAGCCACAAATAGCATAAAGTATCTTGGGGTAACACTAACCAAGGAAGTAAAAGATCTATTTGGCAAGAACTTTAAGACCTTGAAGAAAGAAATTGAAGAGGATACCAGAAAATGGAAGGATCTCCCATGCTCCTGGATTGGTAGGATCAATATAGTAAAAATGGCAATTCTACCAAAGGCAATCTATAGATTCAATGCAATCCCCTTCAAAATCCCAACAAAATTCTTCACAGACCTTGAGAGAACAATAACTAACTTTATATGGAAAAACAAAAAGCCCAGGATAGCAAAAACACTCCTATACAATAAAGGAACTTCCAGAGGCATTACCATCCCAGACTTCAAACTCTATTACAGAGCTACAGTAATGAAAACAGCTTGGTATTGGCATAAAACAGAGACATTGACCAATGAAATCTAATCGGAGACCCAGATATTAATCCACAAATCTATGAACACCTCATATTTGACAAAGAAGCTAAAAGTATACAATGGAAGGATGAAAGCATCTTTAACAAATGGTGCTGGCATGACTGGATGTCAACCTGTAGGAGAATGAAAATAGATCCTTACCTATCTCCATGCACAAAACTCAAATCCAAATGGATTAAAGACCTCAATATTAATCTGACCACACTTAACCTGATAGAAGAGAAAGTGAGAAGTAGCCTGCAATACATGGGCACAGGAGACCACTACCTATGTAAAACCCCAGTGGCACAGACAATAACAGCAACAATGAATAAATGGGACCTCCTGAAACTGAGAAGCTTCTGTAAAGCAAAGGACACTGTCATTAAGACAAAAAAGCATCCTACTGAATGGGAGAAGATCTTCACTAACCCCACATCGGACAAAGGTCTGATCTCCAAAATATACAAAGAACGCAAGAAACTAGACATTAAAATTCTAAATACCCCAATTAAAAAAATGGGGTAATGATCTGAACAGAGAATTCTCAACAGAAGAAATTAGTTTTAAGTAAGCTCATCAGTCAACTGTAGGCTCAGAGAAGTGAACTCACTTCCTTTGGAGCTAAGATTTCAACCTTTTGTTGAGGGTAAGGAGTGATGTGTTCTCTTCAGTCACTGATTCTCTGCTGAAATGAGGCTATCATTGTCAGAGGCAAAGAAGGCTAGAAAGGGGCTCAAGGCTAGGAACAGCTTTAGACAATGGGGGAGGGCATTAATCAGGAGTGGGGCCTGAGAGAATGGAGTCCAAAGGTAGGCAGACTAAAGTCTCATGCCACACCCAACATTATTCGGAGCCCCAGACAATTTATATTCTGAGGGTTAAGAAAGGCCACATGAGTAACATTCACATGATTTCAAACTCTATACAACCACAAGGACAAGCCATATTTGGCAAAAATGTGTCTCTCCATAGGGGCTTATAAAAGATACTTTAAAATTTTAAATGAGTAACAGCAGGAAGCAATTAAGGAATAATCTTATGTAAACTCATTCCTACCCACCGCACCTGGGATGGGCACCAAAACACATTCCAAGAACAATTCGTGTTTTGAAGAAACCGAGGTCACAAGACTCTTGTCTTGCTTCCTTGGAGTTTCCACACAAGCACTCACAATTCTCTTCACACAACACCATTCCTGGACTGTGTTCCAACAATTAGGACCTAATAGTCTTCTCTTTTTCACTTGCCTCATATTTATCTCCAAACCTAAGACTGATCAACAACCAAGAAAAGACCAAGCACGAGCACTGCTCTTCTCCCTTACTTTAAGCACAGGCCTGGTGTCCACACTGCAATGGCACTTAATGGCCAGACAGTGGCATTGCTGTCCAGAAAGCCTTAGCTGAATTTCTATAGAGTCTGTAGACAGGAAGGGTGATTCTCTGGAGAGTAGGGTTAGTAGCCCCAAGAAGGTGTGACCAAAGAAATGTATGAGTTAATGTACAAGATATTGAGTACCAATGAAGCTGTGTGTTTACAAAAACAAATGACGACCCTTGTTATCCTTCAGAATTTAGAGAACTTGAGAGAAACTGTTGATCACATATGGATAGCCCTGCTAGCTGTTAGCACTGTAGTGTGAAGAACTCATCCAGGCCCTACAGCTGTTGTGTGGGAGTTTGGGGATAACACATGCAGAACCCTTCACAGTGTTCTCACCATAGCGTTTATCCACCCTCAAAGTTGTAGGAGGGGTAGATGTTCACACCTCTATGAACTAGAAAGGCAACAAAAGGCAAGAACTGGTATTTACTCCATCTCTTTTACAACATGATGATTTGGCACATGTATACACTGTGAAGTGATCACAGCAATCAGCATAATTTAAATAACGATCATCTCTGAAATAAGCCCTTCAAATGTCTCTTTTTTTGAGAATAAAATATAATTACATCATTTTCTCCTCTCTTTCTTCCCTACAAACCCTCCCATAGTACCCCTCCCTTCCCTCTTTCAGATTTATGGCCTCTGCTTTCATTAATTGTTGTCACATACACATATGTTTGTACATATGTGTTCCTAATTACATAAATATACCTTGCCTCTTTGAGTATGTTACTTGCATGATGTTTCAGTGATGATCACTCATTATTGGATAAATAATGGATGTGCTCTCCCTGGTGAAGACTATTTCTACCATTATGTATTTTTAGTTGTCTACAGTTTTTGTGCAGGGCTGATACCTCCTGGGTTTTCCTCCATCCACTTCAGCATATCTATTGTTATTGTCCTTCTTCATCTCATGCTTAGGAAATCATTTTGGAGAGACTTTAAGGGTGTAACTTCTGACATTTTTGGAGACACAATATATATAGCAAACTTCCTGATCATCTGTCTCTTCCAGTCTTTCTGCCCTTGAGCCTTAGGTGTGCCGGTTGTTTTGTAGGTGTATCCGTTGGGACTGAACTCGACATATTGCTTGGTTATGGTTTTCTGTAATGATCTCCCTTGGTTGCAAAGAAATGTTTCCTTGATGAGTGGAAAGGACTACATTTGTCTGTGAATATAAGAACAGATATTTAGAATGGAGTTAGGCATTATGCTGGCTTCATAAAATGGTGGTTGTAGGTTTTCAGTAATAAGGAACTTGTCTTCCACCACTAGAGGGCAACCAAGGACAATAGCAACAGACTGCTATTTTAGTAGTCTCTTGGACAACCCTAATCACCAACTAGAAAGCAGGCTTCCCATGCCTCGTATGGGAGATTTTGTTAGATAGCTTTTGGCTCTTAGAGGGAGATTTACTCAGCCCAGATGAGAAAAATTCATCAAATCTATATGTTCATATTTGTAGAGATACTTATATGTGTTGCAGTCTTTTGTTCGCTTTTTGAGAATCTTTACTAATATGATTGCTAATGCTGTCTTAAATGAAACCAATATAATCTCAAGTCCTAAAATACAGATGTTTTCTTGGAGTCTTTTCAATAAAATTAAAACACTTTAGCGAAGAATTTGGTGGCTTTCCTGAGAAGTGAGATGCTATGAGTGTTTAAATGCGGTGGGCTGAGAACTGTCTTTGAGAATGATAAGAATGTAAGGGAAGGCAGAGTTGGGAGACAAGAAGCACACACATACACACACACACACACACACACACACACACACACACACAATGATCAGAAGTGCTCTTAAACTTTCCTAAAACTCTACTTCTCAAGCCTGTGTTATATCTTGAATTTCTAGTATTGGGTGGCAGGATTTTGTTTAAAGGGTTGTCATTAAATATTCTAGTGCTGATTTCCTAAGGAACTCTCATTAAGTCTAATAGCAGGTACCCAAGAAGACTAACACAGAGAACTGGCTGCAGTGAATTTATTTCAAATAAAGAAAATCAAGAACATTGGCAGTTGGTTCCTCGTTCTTGTTGGTGTCCTTGTTTGATCTCAATTCTCATGCTCATGGGCAGCATCGTAGGCGTGTTCTGGGTGATATTAAACAGGTGCCTCTCACATGTTGAGGATGAACACAGCGGGTTTGGCAGGAGAACCACCGATTCCTCGATAGACCTAGTGAACAGAGAACATGAGGCACTGAGTCCTGGGTCAGACATGGATGATGTTATGATAGTGTACATAAACGACCCCAAAAACTCTACCAAAGAACTTCTACAGCAGATAAATACCTTCAGTGAAGTGGCAGGATACAAAATCAACTAAAAAAAAATCAGTAGCCCTCCTATACACAAAGGATAAAGAAACAGAGAAGGAAATCAGAGAAACATCACCTTTCACAATAGCCACAAATACCATAAAGTATCTTGGGGTAACACTAACAAAGGAAGTGAAAGATCTATTTGACAAGAACTTTAAGACCTTGAAGAAAGAAATCGAAGAGGATACCAGAAAATGGAAGGATCTCCCATGCTCCTGGGTTGGTAGGATCAATATAGTAAAAATGGCAATTCTACCAAAGGCAATCTATAGATTCAATGCAATCCCCATCAAAATCCCAACAAAATTCTTCACAGACCTTGAGAGAACAATAACTAACTTTATATGGAAAAACAAAAAGCCCAGGATAGCAAAAACACTCCTATACAATAAAGGAATTGCCGGAGGCATTACCATCCCAGACTTCAAACTCTATTACAGAGCTACAGTAATGAAAACAGCTTGGTATTGGCATAAAAACAGAGATGTTGACCAATGGAATCGAATCGAAGACCCGGATATTAATCCACAACCTATGAACACCTCATATTTGACAAAGAGGCTAAAATTATACAATGGAAGAATGAAAGCATCTTCAACAAATGGTGCTGGCATAACTGGGTGTCAACCTGTAGGAGAATGAAATTAGACCCTTATCTATCACCTTGCACAAAACTCAAGTCCAAATGGATTAAAGATCTCAACATAAATCCGACCACACTTAACCTGATAGAAGAGAAAGTGGGAAGTAACCTGCAGTACATGGGTACTGGAGACCACTTCTTGTGTAAAACCCCAAGGGCACAGACAATAAGAGCAACAATGAACAAATGGGAACTCCTGAAACTGAGAAGCTTCTGTAAAGCAAAAGACACAGTCATTAAGACAAAAAGGCATCCTACTGAATGGGACAAGATCTTCACTGACCCTACATCAGACAAAGGTCTGATCTCCAAAATATACAAAGAACTCAAGAAACTAGATGTTAAAATTCTAAATACCCCAGTTAAAAAATGGGGTAAGGATCTGAACAGAGAATTCTCAACAGAAGAAGTTCGAATGGCCAAAAGATACTTAAGGTCATGTTCAACTTCCTTAGGGATCAGGGAAATGCAAATCAAAACAACGTTAAGATACCATCTTACACTTGTCAGAATGGCTAAAATCGAAAACACCAACGATTGCCTCTGCTGGAGAGGATGTGGACTAAGGGGAACTCTCATCCATTGCTGGTGGGAATGCAAACTTTTGCAGCCTCTTTGGAAATCAGTGTGGCAGTTTCTCAGGAAATTGGGAATCAACCTACCTCAGGATCCAGCAATACTACTCTTGGGAATATACCCAAGAGAAGTCCAATCATACTACAAAAGCATTTGTGCAACTATGTTCATAGCAGCATTGTTTGTAATAGCCAGAATCTGGAAACAACCTAGGTGCCCCTCAAGGGAAGGATGGATCAAGAAAATGTGGGTTATATACTCATTAGAATACTACTCAGCTGTAAAAAAAAAATGACATCTTGAATTTTGCATGCAAATGGATGGAAATAGAAAACGCTATCCTGAGTGAGGTAACCCAAACCCAGAAAGATGATTAGGGTATGTACTTACTCATTAGTGGACCCTAGCCATAAAACAAAGGACACTAGCTTTAGCTCACAAGCCCAGAAAAGCTGAATAGCAAGGTGAACCCAAAGAAAGCATATACAGATCCTCCTGGAAGTTGGAAGCAAACAAGATCATCAGGCAAAAATTGGAAGCCTGGGGGCAGGGATAGAGGTGGGGGTAGAGGGTAGGGGAAGGGAAGATGGCGAAGGAGAAGGGAGAAGGACTGGGGAGAGCTTGGGGGAGTGGGAGGGTGGTGATGGAGAAAAGGTGGATATTGGATAAGGGAATAAGATATCTACATTAAGGGAGTCATTTTAGGACTGGCAAGATACTTGGCCCTAGAGGGGATCCCAGGTATCCACGGGAATGTCCCCAGCTAGGTATTTGGGCAGTAGAGGAGAGGGTGCTGGAACTAGCCTTGTCCCATAGTCACATTGATGAATATCTTGATCACCATTATAGAAATTTCATTCGATGGATGGAGATAGAGACAGAGACTCACATTCACATCAGAGCAATGGACTGAGCTCTCAAGGTCCAGTCGAAGAGCAGAAGGTGGGAGAAGATGAGTAAGGAAGTTAGGACCGTGAGGGGCTGGTCCACCCACTGAGACAGTGTGCCTGAACTAATGGGAGCTCACCAAATCCAGCTGGACTGGGACTGAATGAGCATATGATCAAACCAGACTCTCTGAATGTGGCTGCCAATGGGGCTTGCTAGATAGCCCAGTCTGGCATGGGTATTGCTGTCTTCCTGCCTTCTTGACCCTGGTGCTGGAGTCACAAGCCTGTGCCACGAGGCCCAACCTCAATTGTGTTTGAAGGAAACTTGGTTTTAGAAAACACTAGATACCTGGGTCACAAGGAGTCAGGACTGAAGCTTCTCCACTGGGTATAGAAACTGTTCCTCAAAGGCCATCCCTGACATTACTGCAGAGTCACAACATTTAGACACTCTCTAGCCCTTCTTGAATGAGTTCCATTAACTCATTGCAGGGATATATATTAATGGAAGTGTGGGATGTAATTTTGAGAATTAATGGATGTTCCTGGCCTGTTCTAAAAGCAGTAGATTACAGCAGAGAGCAATAACATTGCAGTTGATAAATATTTAAGCAGCGTGGGAACAAGGGAGCTTATCATTATTTTTTCATTGTTCATCAAGTAACCATTGTCAGCCATCAAATAGATGCAACATGTGGTGTAAGCAGAAATCCTGGATCATCAAAGGGTTGAGGGAGAATAAGGGATCCTTGTGTGGTTCCCATCCACATTTCCATGCCTTCCCTTATACATACGCAAACACTAAAATCTAACCCTATTCTGAAGGATCCAGTTTTCTGTGATCCACCTTTTAGTGACCAAATACAAACAAGATCAGCGTCCCCTACCCCAGTTATTAGACTGAAGAGGAGCCTCTAGGATGGCAGTCATGGAGGTCTTAGCTCTGATCTGTGTTTGACTCTTCACTCCACTCTTACTCCCACAGTTAAGCCAGTTTAACCATCAGTCATCTAGGAGCCTGCAATGAAACAGTGTCTTTTGAGTCCCAGGTCGGGTTGCCTATGTTCAGCTGCTCCAGTGTGCTTCCATACTGAAATGTCTTTCTGCATGAGACACTGACCAAGAATTCACAGTAAAGGAGATCCAGCTCCATCAGAAGAGGACAGATGGCATGGTAGCTGCCACTCTTCTTTTCCCAGAGTCTTCAGAGCAGTAGGCATCAAGTACCAGTCTTCTGAACTCTTTACAATGACCACATTAGTTCCAAAGCAAGCACTCCAAGAAGAACAAAAAGATTCCCTAAAAGAGGCTGGAATCTAGGAATTAAGAGATCTTCTGAGCATCAGTGAGGGTTGAGTTCACAAAAACAACTATAATTCCTTCTTATCACTTCCGATTTTGGAAGGCTCAGGAATCTCTTTATTTTGCTAGAGTTAAACTAGTAACTTACAATGACTTTTAAAAAAAAAAGAAAAGAAAGGAATAAGCTTGGGAGCATTCTCACATGGTGTAGGAGGTTCTTCTTTGATGGAGTTAAAGAATAGATAGTTATAGTTTTCCTTAGTTATGATAAAATATAAAGTAAATATAAGTATTGTAACTGTAATTCTTATTTGATATCTCTTTTGTTATATGTAATTTTACTATGTTAAAGTGAAAGCCTTTCTTTTTGTTTAAACAGAAAAGGGGAAATGGTGTAGGGGGTTCTCCTGTTCATGTGTTGCTTTCATTGGTTAATGAATAAAGAAACTGCTTTGGGCCTGAGAGGGCAGAACTTAGGTAGGCAAAAAAGATGGAACTGAATGCTGGGAAGGGCATAGTGAGAAAAGCCATGGATCCCTCCGCCTGAAATGGATGCCGGTTAGAGTTTCCGGTAAGCCACTGGCACATGGCAATACACAGATTAATGGAGATGGGTTAAAATAATATGTAAGAGTTAGCCAATATGAAGTTAGAGCTAATGGCCAAGCAGTGTTTTAATGAATACAATTTCTAAGTGGTTATTTAGGGAGCTAAGCTATCTGGGTGGCAGGGAAGAACAAAGGGGCCCTCCTTGTAACACTCACATGTCCATGTTTAAATATGTCTGATGAATTTGTGCATGGTTGTTAAAGTTTGGAAGCTCAAGGCCTCCTATTCCCCCTGCAGCCCACCATGCTCAGTTCAGTACCCAGGCACCTGTACAAGAGGCATGAGCTGGTATGGTGACTGAGGACCCTGTTCTCTGGCACCTGATCCCTCCTTCTGTACCTTCCTGTGTCCTGGCATGTCTTGTTATATAAGTGAAGTCAGTCACATTTTTCAACTGCTTAGCACTAACTGAGAGTATAGATAAAGGTATTTTAAGACACCTACACCTAGTTATCTTAAGGTATAGATAAAGGCATGATCACATGGATTTCGTGTTTCTAAAAGCCTGGGCTACCTATATCAATTCCATCTTCACCGGGTGTGGGCAGATAGTTCTGGCAATGAGCATATCTGGGTGGGATTTCCTGCTTTGATTCCTCCTTAGTGTCTTTGCTGTTAACCTTTATTTTCCAAAAGTATTTTATTAATTGAATTTATTCATTTATTTTACATCCTGGCTGCAGTTTCTCTTCCCATTCCTTCCCTATTCTTCCCTTCTGCCTCACCTCAATCTACTCCTTCTCTGTTTCTGTTCTGAAAGGGACAGGCCTCCTATAAGGTGTCAACAAAGCAAGGCATATCAAGTTGAGGTAAAACTGAGCTCTATTCTATTAAATCTTGGTAAGGCAACCCAATATTTGGAATAGGTTCCCAAAAGCTGTCAAAGCATCAGAGAAGGCCTGGCTCCCACTGCTAGGAGCTCCACAAGTAGAACAAGTTATACTTTAGTTACACATATGTAAAAGGCCTAGATCAGTTCCATGTGGACTTCTTAGCTGTCGGTCCAGTGTCTTTGAACTCCTATGAGCCCAGGTTAGTTGTCTCTGTGATAACCTTGACACCTTGGCTCTTACAATCCTTCCTCCTTCTCTTCAACAGGATTTATGGAGTTCAGCCCAGTGCTTGTCTGTGGATCTCTGAATCTGCTTCCATCAGTTACTGGACAAAGGCTTTCTGATGACAATTAGAATTGTCACCAATCTGATTACAGAAGATGGCCAGTTCAGACTACCCCTCCACTATTGCTAGGAGTCTTAGCTAGGGTCATCCTTGTAGATTTGTGGCCATTTGCCTTGCACCAGGTTTATACACGGCCCCAAAATTGTCTCCTGTCCCATCAAGATATCTCTTTGATTACTCTCTTCTTCTATCCTGCCCCATCCCTTATGCTTCCATCATCACCTGCTCCCAGTTTACCCAGGCAATCTCTTCTACTTCCTCTTCCCAGGGAAATCCATGAGTCCCTCTTTGATTTCTCCTTGTTACCTCTCCTCTCTGGGACTCCTTTCTTAATGCTACTTAAAGTTGAGTCTGTGAAGGTGATACAGATGTAGGGCTTTATGGGCAGATATATGATCTCGGCATATTCAGCTAAATCCTAACATTCAAAATGAGGATGCTGGTGTCCTTGAGAAGTCAGGTCATTGGGACTATGGAAACTTGAAGATAATCATGATGTTTTCTGCCTCCCCATTGCCAATGGCTTTGAATGTGGTTCTCATCTAAATGAGGCAGAGTAATGAGATAAGAGATGGAAATTATTACAATAGAATTGACCTCTCTTATTAATCACCAGAAGCCTGTGTGTTAGCTTTGATATTCCTATGAACTGCAGTCCAGAATTTCTTCATAGTATTTTGGTACTTGATTCTCAGAGTCTTCCTTGGAGACAACAGACAAGCACACGCACACACACGCACACAGAGCTTGCTGCAAGGACTTTATTTAGATAGAAAATAGGAAGAAACTCAAGGACACAGCATGGGGCAAACAGTATCCTTCAGGTTTTCTTTTTTCTTTTTTTTTTCTTTTTCTTTTTTGGTTTTTTGAGACAGGGTTTCTCTGTAGCTTTGGAGCCTGTCCTGGAACTATTCAACTACTATGAAAAACCTAATCTTCTTGTTCTTAGTCATTGGCGGCAGCAGAGTCGGTAGACGATGTTAGGGCCCCTGCAGTAACCAACATGTCGTTCTGGAAAATGACAGCCTCCTACTCTGCAATAGCAGGTCACGCCTGACCTCACATCTGGGGATACAAAAACCACAGAAAGCACTCAGTGCCCAAGTCAGCAGGATGGAAGAGACCCTGGGTAAGACATGTGCTGGATGAAGTGGGTCCCCCACATTCATCATTACTGACAGCAGCCTGAGCAATCACAACCAATATGAATAAAAATGCATGTTAAGCATCGGGCCTGCACAAAACTAAAGACCAATAACAATTTGTCTTAATTGTGTTTCTTTTCATTTTTGTTCTCCTACCATCACACCTATTTTGTGCATCTGACAATTATATAAAAATCTAAACACAAACCTCCAGATACTAAAATATAATA
>PVIU01034822.1:0-10952 GCA_004026605.1 Ondatra zibethicus | reverse complement strand
TGAGAAGCCTCACATGTGTGGAGAATCACATGTGTGGAGAATCACATGTGTGGAGAAATGCTTTCCAGATGTCCCCCTGGGACACATGGGAGGAAAGTGGCTTCAACATCACATTAAATCCTTCAACACTCCAGACTGATGGCTCCTGAGTTTTCAGGGTGGAGCCTACGAGGCCAAGCTTCAAAGGTCAGGCTCTGAGGATCTTTAGAATGATCCTGCCAACTGGTCTTAGAGAATTCACTCAGTTAAAGGCTCCTAAACCTCAATGGATATTAGAAAATAAACAGATGGTATTTAAAATATCAGATTCAAAAATTCCATTTCAACATATTTGCATGTGCTGCATATGAACACACACATACCTGTTTTGTTTTTTCTCTGCTCAATAAAACTAGCAGCAGTTACATGTAACGGTCATGATCTGTTTCATTTTCAAGGACATCAGATGTCCTCCATCAAAACATGATTTTTGGAAAATGCCTTTTGATAAAAAGATCTCCACCAAGCATATAACATTAAAGTGTCAATTCACACCACTAACATTGTCAGGCACAAGAGTTAAACAATTGGCATGAAGCAAAGAAAGCCGCAGAACACAATTAACTGTCGGATGGACGTCGACTCCCCGCGGAAGGGACTGCTCACAAGTGTTTATGTCTTTCAGCTTTGGCTGTTTGTAATAAATACCATGCCTTCTTGAAAACCTACTGGGGTAAAAATGAGTTCTCTGAATATGACTTTAGTTCTTTTAGCAGCTGTTGAATGTTGAGTGACGTACAAGGCACACGTCTACGTGTTCTGTGCAGCATCTTTATTGATGTACAAAATAGCCTATTCACCATTCAGAAATGGAGTCTGCATAGTAAGACTTTCTCTAGCTCTATTTACAGAGAAGGGCTTTTGTTTTGTTTTGTTTCTCTCTCTCTCTCGCTCTCTTTTTTTTTAGTGCAAAAACATGGATTTGAGACCCAGCCCACCCTTCCTGCACACGGTTCTCAGCTCTGTTTCATGCTGACCGGGGACACTTAGCTATATCTTGGGCCTCCAGCCATTTATAAACTGCATTATTTTCTTCACCTGCAGTTTGCTTAGTTTGAAATCCTCTGAGAGGATTTCTTCTGTTAACTGAACAAGCAAATTCCCATCGATCTTTTCCGTGACAAAGAAAGCTATGACGTCTTCAGACAAACCAATGAACCGTAAGGACTTGGACACTTCCTCTATAGAGAGTCCGGATAAGTCGGCAGGTGGCTGCCATGGGGAACCGTCCCCACAGGATCTGGGGGCCAGCTGGAGGTGGAGTGGTGATGAGAAAGGGTAAGAGACAGCGAAGACGTCCTGCATGCCCTTTCTCACAAAATACTGGTCCTCGGAGAGGTCCAGCGACCCTGCTGTGGGGTCCTCCTCAGCACCATCAATTTTCAGAGGCAAAGGAGATGTTTCAGGGGCGGTTCTCTGTTCCACTGGCTTTGGGGCCCTTGGGGGCAAGGCAGGGCAGGAGATGCTCTGCTTGGTCATGCCGGCTGCAAGGGAGCTGTCCTCGGAGTTCTCCAGAGAGTAGCTGGCGGACTTGGGGCAACTGGAGCCACCGCCGCTGCTGAATTCCGCAGAGGCTGTGCTGGGCGGGCTGCCTAAGAGCTCACAGTCATCAAAGTCAAAAGGGGCCGGGCAGTTTCTCTGTGGTGTGCCAGGTGTCTTCTGTCTGGGGTAGCTGTAGCTCCTGCTTGGGTCGAGCAGAAAGTCATTCCGTGTCTGGCTCTCTGATGCTCCCGAGTAATGGTTGGGCCATGAGAGTCTGGAGGCCAGAACGTCAGCAGAAGGACTTCCAAATGGGGACTTGGGGTCCACAGAGTCACTCTTTATTCGGTTGCAGGGGTAGCAGGAAACGGGGGCACTGTCAGGAGGACTTGGGTCACTCTTTGTGGTGCTGCTTAAAAAGCAAACAAACACAGAAAAGGAAATTAGTAAAATATAATTTAACCCTAGCCCTTGGGAGGTAGGGGAAGCTCTGTGAGTTCGAGGTCAACCTGGTCTACATCGTGAGACCCTGTCTAAAAACAGCCAGACCCCAAGCTTTTCTTTATCATTATTTACAGATGTTATTTCTGAGGTGTAAGGCAATGTGTGTATATATATATATACACACACATCTTCTTGAATTTAATAAATTACCCATTAACTTTTTTCTTTAAAAGAACCTGTAAATTTCTTTGTATTTGTAGATATATGCATAATGATTTAAAATGCTATAGTAGAGATAAAAATAATATATGCATACACATAAATAATGTATAGTTTAGTTAATAAGTACAGTTCTAAGTGTCTGCATCTTCATATTGAGAAAAATTTTCATGCCATGTTTTGGTCCAACACTGAAGAATAACGTCTGAGGTGGGCAAGTGTCTCATACACTCATACAGGAACCAGTGACCTGGCCACATCACCACTGTCCATAACTCTGTAGCCTCCCCAAGGTCTGCTAGGAAAAACTGCTTCTGACAAAATGCCTATCCTTGCCTTGGTTTCAAACAATAGAGTTAACACATAGCATGAGCATTTTAATGCCCAGACAAGAAAAATGAAATAAAACATGCCTGCAAAGACTCTCAAGTTTAAGAGCACAGGCAGAGGTGCGTTCGTCCAGGAGGCCACGCTTCCACACCCTCATATTGGCGGTGGGGCCAGAGTGTGCTGAAAGGCTGGTGAACAGGCTGATGGGGACCGGGTGGTCATGTCTGAGGGAGCAGCAGAGGAAATGGGCATTTTGTTTCGCAGAAGAACTAACTTAGTTTTCTGAGGGAAATGGGGCTGGTCTGTTTTGTTTCTCTAGACAAACTATAGTTGAAAGTTACGTAGAGCCAGACACACTATAATTTGAGAGCACTGAAGAGAACTTTTTAGAAAACAACACCCATTTGTCAGTAGTGAAGCAGGCTGTGTCTTGTGAGAGCTCAGAGTTCTGGAGAGACCCAGACAGGACCATCTTTGCGGCCATCGCCTAGAGGGGACTATTTCTGCTGGGTTCAAGTTCAGAGCAGAAGGCCAAGGGGAATCTTTGGGTTTGCGGTCCTGGTAGAAGTATCAAAGTCCAGATGAAAAGAACCAGAGTCGGCTTCAGAGAAGCAATGGAAGCCCGCACACTGCTTCTAAGAGGAGGGGCTTTCCTTGGCGTCTCACAGACCCTTGTGGCATCTTTTCTTATCATGACACCAGCTATTCCATCAAACCCAGCAGGGGCCCAACTATGTTCTTCCTATAACCTTAGCTTCAGGAGGCAAACACCACTGCCTCTCCCACCCTGCTGCTGGATGATATTCTCAAGGCCCGTGAGCTGGCTGGTAAGGAGCTGGGTTGCTGTGGCTTCGGACAGGAACACTTACATGTTATGTAGCCCTGAAGAATAGTAGGACAGGGTGGGGCTGGGAGAGCGAGTCTGTGGCCGAACAGGCTTGACTGTGCGAGGAGGGATGGAGGGACTTGTGGATAAAGGCTTGGAGCTTCGGGGTGGAACAGGTGGGGCATTCAGGAGCCGGCATTCTTCCCTGACCTGGTGTGGGAAAAGAACACTCCAGGTTAGCAACAGACTGATAGGACCAAGGCGTGGATTTGGAGACGGGGGTGGACGGTTGAAGGTGAGGTAGTGGAGACAGCTCTGTTTTGCAGGGTTGGGGGTACTTTAAGCAGTAAAGGCAGTGGGTAAGCAGGAGGCACACACACAGAAAAATGGGGCAAACAAAAAGGTACGCACACACACACACACACACACACGGGATGAAACTGCTGGGAACAGACTGATCTGGAAGAAAACTGTGTGGTGAATGTCAGCTTCTGCGGAAATAAAGCAAGAAATTGGGAAATACAAGCTCAAGGGATGCCAGGATGCATGGAGCAGACGTGGATGTGGGAGGCAATGAGGGGTAAATCATGATGATGAGAGAGGATTAGGCTCTGCTTGTATTTCTGTTTATTTCCCAAATGCAATCCAATTGGACTCAAACCTTTGGCAGTGTGGACTTCATTTTTTTTTACACTGATTTTGTATGTGCACACACACGTGGAAATGCATGTGTGAGCTGTGCCATGGGACCTGTGTGGAGGTCAGAGGACAATTTATAGGACTCAGTTCTTTGCATCAACCATTTGGGTCCTGGAGATCAAATTTAGGTCATAGGCTTGGTGGCCTTTACCATCGAGCCTTCTGGGCCAAAATGTGGGCTTTCTTCAGGGCTAAGGCTCCACTGACAGCTATGTCTGATACCTCTCAGATATTGATGTGTAAATTCAGTGACTGCCTTAAGATGCAGATTTGAATTTAGGAGATCCAGGCTGGGGTCTGAGAGTTGACATTTTCAGTCTGTCTTTTATGGTGCTGAACTCAGGGTACTATATATGTTAGACAAATGTTCTAGCTACTGAGCTACTATCAGCCCTTTCAAAAGTTATTTTTGAAGTCAAACAGGGTGTTGCATGTCTGTAATCCCAGCACTCAGAAAGCTACAGCAGCAGGATTGCCATGAGCTGAGGCTAGCCAGGGCTCCATAGTGAGTCTGTTTCAAGAAAGCTCTGGAGCCATTGCCTTTTCTTTTTCTTCCTTTTCTTTCCTTTTCTTTCCTTTCTTTCCCTTCCCTTCCTTTTCTCTTCCTTTCTTTTGTTCTCCCCCACCCCCACCGCATCTTTTTTTGGTATTTTTCAAAGTCAGCCATGCTGGCTTGGAACTTGTGACCCACCTGCTGCAACCTTCTGGGTAGCTGGGTTTACAGGAATGCGTGACAGTGTCTGGAAGAGTCTGTATTTCCAACAAGCTACAGGGTAATTGTGATGCTATGGGTCTATGGGCCACACAGCTGCAGAGGGAGCACCGAGGTAGTACTCCAATTCTAGAGCAGAACTTTGACTGACACAAAGCTACCCTGCCAGCCAGATGACCTCCACTCATCTCCAGACTGGGGATCATCCAGGTGACCTAGGATGCCTGGGGCTTCAGCAAGTGACTGTCCTTACCCAAGCTGGCTTTCTGGTCACTGTAGCTTTTCTCAATATCATTCTTATTCACGAAGCGTGACTATGGCATGCCCTTCTCTGTATCAGACAGCAGAGGGCACTTGATGCCTGGCTGTGCTAGTCCACTCTGCACCTCTGACACTGTGAGATATCCCCACTTGCTTTCAGACTGCGTTCCCAGCATTTCTCTCACCTTTTCCAGCAACAATGTGTCTTAGGGACAACGGAATAGCAGATGCCCACCAGCTTTGGTAATGAGGATGCTGAAGATGAAATGGACGGGCTCATGCAATACATATACTGTCTTTGTTGACTATACACTAGGCCTCCAACTGGAGTCCAGGCCTGATTCACTCGCTAAAGAAAATCAGCTGGAAAAGGAAGTCAGGTGATGATGAGTAGTGCCTTGAACCTTGATTTAAGTGAGGTGGAAGCAATCTTATTTTTTATTAATTTTTTTGAGACAGAATCATTTTGAATGATTTACTTATTTTCAGTTTGTGTGCATTGATTGGTGTTTTACTTGCATGTCTGTCTATGTGTGTGAGAGTGTCAGGTCCCTTGGAAATGGAGTTACAGACAGCTGTAAGCTGGCATGTGGGTGCTGGGAATTAAACCCAAGTCCTCTGGAAGAGCAGCCAACACTCTTAACTACTGAGCCATCTCTCCAGCCTGGAGACAGAATTATCATACAGCCCCATTGGTCTTAAACGTTGTATGTAGTAGAGGATGACCCTGAACCTATCTTTCTGCCTGTACCTCCCAAGTGCTGGGCTTACAGGTATACCCTACTATAGCCAATGGAGGTGATTAAAGAGCACCATTCACTGTATTTCATCATGGCACCAGGGGTTTCTGCTCCTGCCCACAGAACCCTTAGCCCTGGAATTGGGTTGGGAAGAAAAGGGCTACTCATTCAAGCAGCTCTACAAGCTAAAGCAAAATACTTGGGTAGGAGATTTCTTCCTCAATGGCTAGAGCAAGTTTTCTGTTTTGTTGCTTTAAAAAAAGATAAAGCTGCAGAAAAATAGCCCTTATTAGAGCTCTGCAGCAAATACAGACCACTGCAGAAAACAACAGGTCACAGTGCAGACACCAACTGGTCATGTAGGGGCGCATCCCAAGGGATACATCTATAGTACAAACCTCTGCACTAAAGGCTCACGAGATATTTCGGAAGAGGGGTAAGATTATAAGAGCCAGAGGACCAGGCAATCTGCTGTGATATTTTCTCCTAGAAACGATAGGGAAGCCACACCTATGACACCTCAACAATATGGCTGCCTAAATGACCTCAACAAGGACACCACCACAGACAGGCTAAGGAGGGAGACGGAAATACGGGGTCTCGTCCTCATACAAAGAGCTACAGGAAGCTAAGGGTGAGAGGAGTCTTTCTCCAGGGAGGAGTCCCCTTATTGATTATTCAGTACCAAGATGTCAGCTCTGAAAGCATGTACATGCAAACAACAGCGAAAGAAATCAGAGAGTTGTATTTATATATTTATGTGCTTATATATATTTGGAACAATAGCAATTATAAAGAAAGAGGACATAAATTTGAAAGAGAATGGGAAGGTTGGATAAAGAAAAGGAATGAAAGGAAACAATTATATTTTTGTTTTTTAATAGATTTATTCGTTTTATTTTATGTGAGTGTTTTGCCTGCATGTATATATGTGTGCCACATGTGTGCTTGGCACCCACAAAAGTAAGAAGAGGGCACTGGTCCCCTAAAACTGAAGTTATGGATGGTTGTGAGCCACCACATAGGTACTGGGAACTGGACCAGGTCTTCCATAAGAACAGTGAGTGCTCGTTGCCTCTGAATTAATTAAAATAAAAGGTGGGCTAGGTGTGGTGGTACACGTACACATCTTTGATTCCAGGGTTTGGAGGCAGAGGCAGGCAATTTCCATGGTTTTGGCTTATAGAACAAGTTCCAGTCCAACTAGGACAACACAGTGAGACCCTGTCTCAAAACTAAATAACCCTCCTTAAAGAAAAAAAAGATGGTAGCGGTGGGTGACTACAGAAAGGGACCCAAAAGCAATGGGGTCTGGAGAGCGGGGAGGACTGTTCAGCTCTGACACTGGGGTGCTCTGCGTTTCTCAAGAGGAACTGGCTAATGTTTTAATTTTTTTTAAATAAATGACTTCTCAATATCATAATTAAGCAGAATGTGAAGAAAAAGCTTAGTGATGAATTCAGTTAGGAATATTCTACATTTTAGAATCAGTCTTTAGGTATGATACTTCATTAGGGAGAGCTTCCTTCACCTGTTAACTGAGATATGCTGAGATGCCCATTGCAAGGTGCAATGCAATTTAAAATATTTGGCTGACCTTAACCTTAGAACTCCAAAAATCAGCCACTTGCAGCTGAATGGTACCTGAGGTATGTCCCCCTTTCCTGTTCTTATGACTGAAGGCACCTGGGGTGTTTGGACAGCACCTTCATATCTGGGCAGTTCTGAACTTCTTCCCGTGGATGGGGCAAGGTGCACAGGAAGCAGCTGTAGATGTCAGTGCCTGGTGTGGGGGAGCTGTGGCTAATGGAGGGTTTACAGCCAAACTTCAAAATGGAATTTGGGACACAGGCCGTGTTGGGAGCTTCCCCAGGCTCTGAAAGGAGTCCGGGTCTAACTCAGTTCATGAAAAGACCAAGCTCCCTTAAAACGTACTTTGGAAAGATGGTTATATTAAAAGCAACAACTAATCCTCATGCAAGGGTTCCAGGCATCTTCCTGCACAGGCACAGAATGAGGGGCTCGTGATGCCTTAGGCTGGCAGGAAGGGCAGCCCTCAATGCAGTGAGGTGGCTGGCAAGCCACTGCCCCGGGTTCTTTCAGCTTGGGCTGCAGATACGGCTTCTCTGATGAAGTCTTATTTCACGGCATATTATGGGAAGGATTACACGCTTCGGCGGGATGTACACATCCTGGCACTCGGAAGTTAGAAATAGTGGGGGTTGGTTATGCCATCTTATTTCCTGTCTTTCATGCCAGCTCTCAGTCTACTCTTCTTCACTTCTTGATTTGATTCAACGCAAGACATTTATATCCAAGAAGAGGGTAGCAATGCTGTACATGAATTTTATCTCACAATAAAAGCTAACCGACAGGGCAGGATGGCCAAGCAGCCTGTTTTCTGCTTTCTCCCGTATTCATTTCACTTTCTCATGCCACACGCCCAGCACATTCCTTCTGGAAGTCTCTGCATGTGGCTTTCATTATGTTCTTGCCTGGTTGATGAAGACTAGCCTTGGCTGGTCTTCCATTGAGGCCTTTGCAGACTAGCACTGACCCATCTTTCTGGGCTAACTCTCAGACTCTTCTTTCTCCCTCCTCCTTCCGTCCCCCACCCAAGCTATTCCTTCTCCTCTTCCTCCCTAACAATGGATCTCTTTGGAGGATCCTCTGTCACTTAAAGGACCTTGTGTTTTCCTGCCTCTCCTCTGTTTTAGTTTCTTATTACTCATTACACTCAATCGACCATTCCTGCTGTCTAGTCCTAAAGGTCACATGCTCTGTCTAGCCACTAGGATGGATCCCTGCTTCTGAGCTAGGCTAACACACTGTTACAGCAATTCACCCTCCATGTGCATTTTTTCAACTTTTAACTTTTTATTTTGTTTAAAAAATAAAACAAACTATCTTTTTTCATTATACATACCAATCTAAGTTCCCACTCCCTCCCCTCCACATACCCCCTCCATGCCCTCCATCCACTCCTCAGAGAGGGTAAGGCACATTGCTTTGGGGAAGGTTCAAAGCCTTCTCTACTATAACTAGGCTGAGTAACGTATTCATCCAAAGAGAATAGGATCCCAAAAAGCCAGTACAAGCAGTAGGGCTAAATCCTGGTGCCACTGCCAGTGGCCCCTCAGTCTGCCCCAGCCATGCAACTGTCACCCACATTCAGAGGGGCAAGTTTGGTCCTATGCTTGTTCCTTCCCAGTCTGGCTGGTGTTGGTGAGCTCCCATTAGCTCAGATAGACTACTTCAGTGGGTGAACTCATCATGGTTTTGATCTCTTTGCTCATATTCTCATTCCTCCCACCCTTCAACTGGACTTTGGGTCATGTGCATTTAATTAGCTCAAAATGACTCAAAGAGTCAAAATGGAATGGACCAATGTCATTGTTATTACTGGATACAGAGCTTAGAGATCTGTCCCCTCTTGCTGGAATATGTTACACAGAACTTCAGGTGAAAGTTAACTAAACAGGTTAATTTCTTTAAAATAAAAAATGCAGCAAAAATGCACTTCTACTTTTAAATTTAAACTGGACATATCTTTTACATTCTAATGTGGAAAATTAGATTGTTAAGTCACATGGGCTCGGTATAAGTTTCTGTGGCACCTGCCATATAGACCACCATCCTGTCTCTATCATAATTTGATATGCTAATGGGGTAAAAAGACAATGAATAAATTCTTCTACTAGAAATGGCTTGAATGGTCAGCGTTTCCACACTCCTAATAATTCCTATCCCCAAATAGGCATGTTATACACTGTTCTGTGCCTGGTAGACGAGGGCTTTCAGAACTTCGGTTGGCAACAAGGTGCCTGTGTTTTCAGGAACAAATGCTAAGCTTGCTCTGAGAGGAACAACATTCTGTTTCAAGTGACTATTCATTGGATCACAGGTGACCTTCGCTCATCTCTAGGGGACATCTGGGTGTTCAGAGACATTCCCTGCACCAGCCTCCCACTGTTTAAGCAAAAGCCAGAGGACACAGTATGGACCCAGGTAATAGTGTGAAAGCTGTCTCCTGCCAACCCAGAGCCTTGCCACATTGGTCCCCAGGGGTCTTTCCTCATCTTACCAAACACAAGCCACTACTACTGTGGGTCACTTGTTCTTGGTATTTACATGGGTGACAGCTAGAGCTAAACAGGGAGTTGATTTATGTAAAGGCACAACTTGTGAGTTGGTCTTCCAGAGCCTACGTGGTACAGGGAGGTACATTCAAGTTCCTGCAGTCTAACTCATGGGAAACATCTAAGAGATATAGAAGAAAACTGTCCTGGGCGTCAACAGCTAGGACGTGGTCTACTTGCACGGTTTCTAAGAGTCTAGTGACTCCTTCCCTACATAGCGAACTTCATTTTTCTACTTAGATGTTCAAACGCATGTTGAGTGCCTACCATTGAGGTTGGGCTAAGTGTACAAAAATAAGTTAACTCCCAGAGTTAGCTCTGAGGGAGGGAAACAAATACAACAAAGATAAAAATTGGTAAGTGTATTAATAGAAATATGAGCAGAGGTTTGTGGGAGCACCATAAATTTACTCAAGATGCTTGAGTGGAAAAGTCTTGGGGAAGCAGGATTAAAAGTGTTAGAAGCCCGGTACATCTAGCATCCACATTTATATCTAATAACCACAGTACCACCTGGTAGGGGCAGAAACTCAGAAGAAGAGGGCAGGGAGAAACCATGACATTCAAAGCTGAAAACACTGCTTGGACTAGACTTTGTATTCATTGATGGAATCTGAAGTTTTGGTGGCACTGAGTGAGCCCCCAAGGGAAGGACAGGAGAGGAGACAAACAAGTGATGGCCTCCGTCCACGGAAAGATGGAATGAGGGGGCAAAGGAGGGAAGACTGCGGACAGAAGATGAGGGTGACGATGGAGAAGCGTTTCTGTGAGGACCGGAAGGTGTCAGGGAGCCCGAGAAGGTGGAGGAGAGGACACCATAGGGCACTCAGCAGGTCACAGGAAGGCTCAGCCAATGAGGCGTGAGCGATGGGAAGGGCACAGAAGGCACATTCAGGTGAGTGGAACCAGAAGGAAGGGCGAACGGAGAGTCAGTGAGACCGGCCACTTGCTTCTGATAACGGCCAGGAGGAAAGGAGGAGCAGACACATGTTAGAGAGGGTCTGGATGGGAGGGAGCATGACTTTATTTATTTAAAAGAACCTTGAGAAATGTGCCTGGGCATG
>PVIU01034821.1:0-10961 GCA_004026605.1 Ondatra zibethicus | reverse complement strand
ACCCCGTCCCCGTCCCGACCCCTTCCGAGCGACCCCGGTCCCGTCCCGACCCCTTCCGAGCGATCCCGGCCCCGGCCCGATCCCTTCCGAGCGACCCCGGCTCAGTCCCGACTTTCCCCGAACGACCCCGGCCCCGTCCTGACCTCTTCCGAGCGACCCCGGCCCCGTCCCGACTTTCTCCGAACGACCCCGGCCCCGTCCCTACTATCCCCGAGCGACCCCTGCTCAGTCCCGACTTCCTCCTAGCGACCCAGGCCCATTCTCGACTCCGGAGCGACTCGGGTCCCGTAGCGACTCCCCGCGCACCCTCGGTCCCTCTCGCCCTCGGGTTGGCGCCACGCGCGGGCAGTCTCCACATCCCCCTGGCCCCGCGTGGCGCCCACAGCCGCGCGCCGGGCCCGGAGCTCCCTGGCTGAGTCCGGACTTGCCTGCCTATCTGCCCTCATTGCCGGGGAGCCAATCTGTTGGAACGTCCCCTAGCGCTCTGGCAGCTGTGGCACCCAGCTCCCCCTTCTTTAAAGGTCGTTGTTTTGGAGTTCCGGAAAGCCTGTTGGTCTCTACCCAGTGTCGGACTGTTGTCACTGATTTCTAAAAACTTGAGACTTGGTCGTTTGTAGAGGCCTGGTAACTTGACTCCTGGTCTCCTCCAAACCTCGCGGCTCAGTTTGTTCTCTCTCTCTCTCCTCTCTCTCTCTCTCTCTCTCTCTCTCTCTCTCTCTCTCTCTCTCTCTCTCTCTCTCTCTCTCTCTCTCTGCTGCTGCTGCTCTTGGACTCCGGAGAACTGCTTGGGGGAGGGAGGTGGGGTAAAAAGTCCAGGAATTCGTATCTTTCTGCGCCGCACCTGGAAATAATAAGGCTCAGAGAGAGCGTGGGGCAGAATTCTTTGAGTCCTAGCTTTTTCCTTCTTGTGTCTTGAGTTCCGAGTTGGTAAGAGAAAGTTAAGTGGTGAGTGGGATAGCCCATGTTCGGACGTTGCCGCTTGCTGAAGGTCTGTCTGTAAAAATTACAGAATTCTAAGTTTTCAATTGCCCCTCCCCATTCAAAGAGACAGTACTAATCGATTTCAGAGTGGCGTTCTCATTGAAAGAAATTGAAGGCTGATTGACCTTGCTCTTGCTTAATACGTGAAACACTGGTTTTGGTTTGGTTAAATCCTTGGCTTTCTGCTTGTTACCATTGGAATGCCTATAATACCCTTGTCTTTACTAGCAGCTGTAGTAAAACCAGTGCTAGAATTTAGGTAATTTTGGTTTCTATTTTATTATTGCATAGTTAGGCTGTAAATTAGACTATTTGTCACTGCTTTGGCTGACCTACTTTTCAGAAAGGTATCAGAACACAGAAGGCTACTAAACAATTACAGTATCAGCAATATGATACTCCGTTCTGTGTTTAATTGAATTTTTAAACATATGTGGTATAGTTGGTATCTAAATGAGATTCGTTTCCAACATATATGGCACTTGAACAACTTTTATTTAGGTGTAACTATTTAAAGTTAATAGTTTATGTAGAAAAGCATAATTAGAACTTGAATTTTACATTTTTTTCTAAATTTAGTAGTTTTATTTGAATGTAACACATTGTAAAACCTAACATTTACTTTTATTTGTGGTTTTTCGAGGGGTTTCTCTGTAGCTTTGGAGCCTGTCCTGGAATTAGCTGTTGTAGACCAGGCTGGCCTTGAACTCACAGAGATCCGCCTGCTTCTGCCTCCCAAGTGCTGGGATTAAAGGCATGCACCACCACCGCCTGGCAACATTTACTTTTTTTAACCTCTAAAGATAAAAATCTGATTTATGTAAGTTTATCATGATAGACCAGAAGTCTGTAAATTACCTTATTCCCCCACACAAAAGGAACATTACAATGTATCCTAGTTGTCTTAGGGACATTATGAATATTAGTAAAGTCTGTTGTTTGGATTTTGGTTTAGATGCAGTATTATGGAATTGAAACGTCTCCTACTCCTTTCGTTCAAACCTCTGTTCTACACACAGCTGTGTTTCACAGTAGCACATTGGTTACTAATGATGTCTTGTGTGTAAAACTTAGAATTTTACATACATAGAAAACAGTACATCACACACAAGGAAATAAAAAAATTCAAAAGTTAGATTTGGGGCAGTATTTAGGTTCAGAGGCATGGAGTGAAATAAATTTCTGGAATACCTTAGGGTGGCTACCTGGCACCTTAGGTATACATGGTGTTGTGAGTGTAAGCTTTGTTACTTAGAAAATCAGGTTTAAATGTGATGATTCTGAGATTTGTGGTTTTATGGCCAGGTGAGTGGAAACCAGAGCCAGGTTCCACCTGCCAAGTCTTCTCCTTTTGGAATGTATGTGTGTAGCTCTTCTTATCCTGGGAAATGTTCATTTTAAGTTTCTCATTCCTAAACTTTACAAAGCAGTGTGTGGCCTGGCGGTGGTGGCGCACGCCTTTAATTCCAGCACTTGGGAGGCAGAGGCAGGCTGAGGATCTCTGTGAGTTCAAGACCAGCCTGGTCTAGAAGAGCTAGTTCCAGGACAGGCTCCTGTAGTATGAGGCGAGCGGGCTGCTTGTCGTCCCAGCCACTCTTGGCTGTGTCCCGCAGCCCGGCTAGCTTATACCCGAAATAATTACACAGAAACTGTATTCATTTAAAACACTGCCTGGCCCATTAGTTCTAGCCTCTTATTGGCTAACTCTCACATGTTCATTTGACCCATCTCCATTAATGTATATTGCCACTTGACTGAGGCTTACTGGTATAAGTCTAACCAGCATCCATCTCAGGCAGGAGAAACATGGCCACACTTCCCTTTTTCCCAGCATTCTGTTCTGTCTACGCCGCCCACCTGATTTCTGCCCTATCAAAAGGCCAAGGCAGTTTTCTTTATTAACCAATGAAAGCAACCCAAATACAGAAGGACCTCCTACACCAATTCCCCTTTTCTGTTTAAACAAAAAGCAAAGGCTTTCATTTTAACATAGTAAAATTACATATAACAAAACAGTTAGCAAGCAAGAACTACAGTTACCATATTTATATCTATTTTATCTTTTATCATAACTAAGGAAAACTATAATTATAACTATCCATTTCTCAACTCCATCAAAGACTCCAGAAGGATATAATATTACCTAAGTAAATGAGAAGTAATCAACTTCCAAAACTCTAGAAGTGACAGAGACATCTCGCTGCCTGGACGGTCACCCACAGTATTTAGCAGACTTTTCCAAGAAGCAGGAAATTTCAAAGACAGTTCAGTCACTTTCTTTTGTATCCTGCAGAATGCCTCGTAGACGCTTTCATGAAACAGGAACCCCGAAGGATCATCTCTCATTCTGTAGCATGACGGGCCTGCTTGTTGGGGTTTATGTCCCGCCCGGTACCCCACAGCTGGCAAGTCCCAAAGAAAATCACGCAGAGTCTGCATTAGGTTATAAACTGATTGGCCCATTAGCTCAGGCTTCTTATTAGCTCTTGTAGCTTATTATTATTATTATTATTATCTATGTTAGCCACATGGCTCAGTACCTTTTTTCAGTGGGGCAGGTCACATCCTGCTTCTTTGGTGGTCTGAGCAGGACTGGGGAAAGAGCTTCCTTCCTCCCAGAATACTCCTGTTCTTCTGGCTCCACCTGTCTGGTTTTCCCACCTATACTTCCTACCTGGCCAATCAGTGTTTATTTAAAACATGATTGACAGAATACAGACAATTCTCCCGCACCACTTCCCCCTCTTTTTTTTTTTAAACAAAGGAAAATATCCATAGTTCATTTTTTGGGAATGTGGGCATAGTATTCCAGGCTACTTCTGGCTGGTTGGGGACACTGATAATCTTATAGGGAGCTAAAGAAAATTTTGAATTATGATCAAGTCCTGACTGGAGTATCCTGTGAGGCTTGATCATCTCAGGCAGCAGTCTTGAACCTCTTCTAGATGTAGAACTCTAACATCTGGGCGATCTGTTCCTACTGGAGATCTCTCAGGTGGTCTTCCTTGATCAAACCTGATTTTTCTTAACTCAGAATGAATCCACCGCCTCTCATTTCCTGTGGAAACAAAAGCAAAATCTCTTCTCCAAAGTAACATATCTTTTGACTTCGATTTTGAAGTCAAGGTATTTTCAAAATACCTATCTTGGGTTAGTTCGGCAGCATTTATAAGCAAGTATCTTTTAGCAGTTGTTGCTCCTTCCTCAGCATTCAAACAATTCAAAGAGAGTGTAATAACATACAGTATCCAGATTCTCTGTGTGTTTTCCATCTTTATGCAGCTTTATTTTAAACTCTATTAATTTTATTTTTAATTTTTGGCTTTTTGAGACAGGTTCTCTGTGTATCTTTGTCCTGGAACTCCCTCTGTAGACAGGCTATCCTTGAACTCACAGAGATCCCCCTGCCTCTGCCTCCCAAGTGCTGGGATTACAAGTGTCTGCCACCAAACCTTGAATTTACAGGGGTCTGTCTGCCTCTGCCACCCAAGCTTTGGGATTAAAGGCGTGTGCTACCACACCTTGAATTTACAGAGATCTGTCTGCCTCTGCCTCCAGGCATTGGGATTAAAGGTGTGTACCACCACACCCAACTACTCTCTTTTTTTTTTTACTTTAAGGAATTTAACCTTTATTTTCAAGCCTGCATATATTTTTAACACAGTATAAACCATTTAGAGGTGGGTTTTTTGTCTTTGAATCTCTCTTTACTGTATATCTCTCTTTTTCTGACCACCATGAGTCTTTAATTTACCAAGTAAGATGAAGAGGATTAAAGCCGTGTCTTTGACGACTAGATCCAGCCCATTTCTTAGCTTTCTGAGATTTCAGCCTCATGGCTGAGGTACCAGCCAGAGCCATGTTCACTGCCACAACTCTACAGCGTTTCAGGGTCCCTGCCAGCAAGCAAGCTGCAACAGTGTGCTTACAAATCACACTCAAATGCTCTGTAGCTGTACCGCCTGCCTGAAAGAGTCAGAGTTTGATCTGGCAGGATGTCCCAGAAAGCTGGCATTTTTAAAATGGCACAGCTTTTTTCCTGCTATGGCTAAAAACCAAAAAGCATGCAGTCAGCTTTTATCAACACCATTTAAGTGTTTCATGGCAGGACTTCTTAAAGAGCTGCAGGATTTTGCAGCTAAAGCTGAGTCAGGAAGCCTCTGTTAGATGAGGGTGCTTGCTTGCCTCTAGCAAGCAGAGCAGATCTGAGAAATTGCTGTTCTTCTTGTTACCAAGAAAACATGCTTTATTCTTTCCCAAGCTTTCTCAGGCTTTCTGTGGATGCAGTTATCCACGTTGGGTGTCATTCTAAATACTGCCTGGCCCATTAGTTCTAGCCTCTTTTTGGTGAACATATTAATTTAACCCATCTCCATTAATGTGTATTGCCACTTGACTGTGACTTACCGGCATAAGTCTAACCAGTGTCCATCTCGGGCAGGAGAAACATCTGCCACACCTCCCTTCTTCCCAGCATTCTGTTCTGTCTACTCTGCCCCACCTGATTTCTGCCCTATCGAAAGGCCAATGCAGTTTTCTTTATTAACCAATGAAAGCAACCCAAATACAAAAGGACCTCCTACACCAGGCTCCAAAGCCAGAGAAACCCTATCTTGGAGAACCAAAAGAAAAACAAACAAACAAAAAAACCAAAAAAAAAAAAAAAAAGAAAACCCACAACAACAACAAAGCAGTGTGTGTTAAAATAAGCTTAGGTTATAAAACGTTAAGAGCAAAAATATCTCTAATAAGAGGCTATCAGTTACATTCATAATTTGGAATGAATTGGTTTAAAACGTCTTCACTGAGCCCATGAATGAGGGTATTAATTTTATTTATTTTTTGGAAGGTTGTAGTACATTTTGAAGGTTCAAAGGGTTCTACAGATTTGAAGTGTGTTTGAGGGCAGTGAGAGGGACTCAGAGGAGTGACTATATAGATTTTGTTTTTTGAAATTTTTTCAGGACTCAATAAAGTAAGCACGCATAAGAAAAATGCAGTTTTAAAAGAGAAAAGTAGCTTTGTAGAAGAAATGTGTGTTTAGTCTCAACTGGTTGTTTGAATGCCCACAAAAGTTAATGTATATGAACTGTTGGTTACCCGTGAGATTATAGGAACATTAAACTAAAATCTTTAAAACTAAGTATATTTTATGGGTCTTCTAGTAAACTTTTAAAGACCTCTTATATTTCCCATTATTATGTACTAAGTTGCTATTTGGATCTCCAGTGTTTTAGAGTCATATCTGTCCAGACTAATTTTCTAACCAGTTTTGAAAGATACATGTTAGTGTTGTTTATAAGCAAACGTTTCTGTAGATGCTCATTTTACTTTTTGATAAAGATTTTAAAATAGCACATTTCATCAATAAATTGGGCTTTCTGCTTGGTTTTCATTGTGATATGTTAATAGAGGTTTGCTTTTTTGATATTGTGATTCCAGTTCAGAATTCTAAAAACTAGACTGCATGCCAACAAGGTTTAAATACATGGCTCACATGGGGAAGTGCTGCCAGCCCTGATGACCCATATAGCAAAAGAAGAGAACTGGCTCCTGCAGGTCATCTTGCATTTGTGCTTGCATGGCACATGCATTTCCACATCTACACATACAGCCACTAAAAAATAAATACCTACTGAAGTCTGTAATAGTATTATCCACATTTTTTTGAGGCGTTATTTTTTTTTTATATTTGTTTGTTTTTGAGACAGGGTTTCTCTGTGTAACAGTCTTGGCTGTCCTGGAACTCGCTCTGTAAACCAGGCTGGCCTTTAACTCACAGAGATCTGCCTGCCTCTGCCTCCTGAGTGCTGGAACTAAATGGAAGTTTTAAAAAGATTTAGAACATGGCTTTGTGGCTCACCCCAGTAATCCCAGCACTTCATATTTGGGAGGACAAGGCAGGAATATTGCAATGAATTTGAGGCCAACCTGTGCTACCTAATGAGTTCTAGATCAACCTAGGCTAGAGTAATACCTTGTCAAGGAGAGGGAGGGAAGGGCTGGAAGGAAGGAGAAAGGGAAGAGAAAAAGAAAAGAAAGATTTAGTATATGTGTTAGGATGAGGTGGTAGAGGTAGTATCAATGAGATGATGTATTCAGGAGTATTGTAAAAGAATTCTGCTTGGAGTATGGAGCCGCTCTGTGGAAGGAGATGATTCATGGTTGAGGAATATTGTGTGAGTTGAACTGCATTTTGTAGTTTAACAGGGGCCATTAATATCCCTTTAATAAACTTCTTAGCTGTGTAACTGTGACAGGCTACAGATGTTAACCTTGAAGTTTTTAGGATGCTTCCATTATGAATTAGATACATACTTATCTCAATTTTCAGGTTACTAATTTCAAATACTTAAATTGCTTTCAGAACTGTTTTTGAATACTAATTGTAAAGGATAGCATAAATAGGCAGAACATGGAAGTGACAAAGAGGCTTATTATATAGAAAACATTCTGCCCAATAATGTGTGTTAGTATGATGCATGAAAACCATTTGTTGTTTTGTTTTGTTTGTTTGTTTGTTTGACACAGGGTCTCATGGTATCCCTGGCTGACCTGGAACTCACTATCACACCGAGAATGAAGTCTTTTGAGTTATCACTCTGGGTTGCAAATAAAAAGCTCTCATATAAATATTGTAGTTGAGGAACTCCGAACAGAAACTTGTTCCTGTTGATTTCTGCTAATAGTGAAAAGTTCCTGTTAATGTACACATGGAAAACAGTGAGGTAGATGTCTCAGGAACCAAGATGTAAGGATATGATTAGCTACTCATCCTCAGGAAAGCTGTTTAATTTCTATCTCCTTTCCTAACATTCCCATTTCACTGTTCAGCTCTGTTACTGCCTCCAGAGACCTTCCTTTTAAATTCACATGTCTCAAAGTCTTCTAGGGTTCACTTTTTGTTAAGGAGTAAAGTTCAAACTCCTTACTTTGGTATCAGAGACTTTCCAGTCCTGGAGTGCTCTCTTGCCTCATCTCTGCTTATTAGTATATTACCTATCCTTTAGCTTCTGTTGCAGTCCTTCTTTCTTCATGAGTCTTTATTTATCTGCCATAACTGGAAGTGTTCATTTGTTGATGAACTACTGTTTTGGATTTTTTGCCTTCTAGCTTTATTGAAGTATATATGACAAAATTGTCATACTTATGATATATGGTAAAATGTTTTTATATACATGTATAATGATATTTATAATCCAACTAATAAGTATGTCTACCACCTCACATAGTTCCCCTATGTGTCATGAAAACACTAAAGATCTATTTTCAGGCTGTAGAAATAGCTCATTGGTTAAGAGCACTTACTGCTCTTGGAGAGGACTCCAGGTTCAGTTCATATGCTGACTGACAACTTGGTGTAACTCTGATTTTGGAGAATCTGATGCCCTCTTCTGGCCTCCATGGGCATAGGGTACCCATTTGGTGTATTACATTCATGCAGACAAACCCTCATACATATAAAAAAAAAATCTCTTGGTTAGTTGTCCTCTGACCTCTACTATTGTGTGATTTTTGATCGCATACTTACAGTAAAGTTTGCTTTGAGTCAGAGGACACAGTTAGCCACTAACTGACCAAAATTAACCATAGAGATCTTGAAGGACTGAGGACAGATAGGAGATAGGAAGTAGTAAGGCTGGATGCTCTCTCAGCCCTTTTGAATTGAGGAAGAGAGAGGAGGTCACTGGTGGCTTTTCCGTTGTTGCCTCTCTGATGATTCAGGTTCTTATCCCAATATCTAACTATTGACAAAGAATAATTAGATATGCGCTTCACTCTACACACATGTTGTGGCACATACATGCCCCCACCACCACAACACACACACATTACAATTGTATAATAATAGTAAATTTAAAAATCTGTTCTGAGAAAATTTCAAGTATACAATATTATCTGAAGTTATCAAACTCTGTATTAAATCACAAGAATTGACTTGCCTTATAACTGTGTATTTGCATTTGACCCAAATCACTGCATCTCCTCCACTCCCAGCTTCTGGTAATCTCTGTTCTACATAGCATGAATTCTAATTCCTCTTAATAATAGAAACTCAGAGCCAACTATGGGGGTGAAAGCTGAAGGATCAGAGAAACAGTGTGGCCAGCCACTAGAGAGTTCTACAAATGCTCAGACCAGGGGCTGGAGAGATGGCTCAGCGGTTAAGAGCATTGCCTGTTCTCCCAAAGGTCCTGAGTTCAATTCCCAGCAACCACATGGTGGCTCACAACCATCTGTAATGAGGTCTGGTGCCCTTTTCTGGCCTGCAGGCATACACACAGATAGACTATTGTATACATAATAAATAAATATTTAAAAAAATGCTCAGACCAAAGGGACAATCCTGTCCCTACAGACCCTCAGGCTGAATCTCAGACTGAATCCTCAGACTGCACCCATCTCTACGCATCCTCAAACTGAATCCTCAGACTGCATCCATCTCTACGAATCATCAGACTGCCCTGAGCTCCTGTTTCCTCCTGCCTTATATCCCTCTCCACCCAGCCATATCACTCCTGTCTCCACCTCCCTAGTGCTGGAATTAAAGGCCTGTGATCCTAAGGGCTGGGAACACCTTTGTGTGAGTTCTGTTTCTCTTTTAGACAGATTCAATCTCACGTAACCCAGGGTGGCTTTGAACTCATAGAGTTCAGGGATTAAAGGTGTATGCCACCATTGCCTGGCCTCTATAGCTAACTATAATAATCTCTGCACTCTGATATTCAGGCAAGCTTTATTTGTTGGATAACAAAGTGTCACAGCAGTTCTACTCTTAGTTTCCATGAGTTTTTCTTCTTGAGATTCTACGTATGTACATTGTAGTTTTACGCAGTATATGCCATTCTGTATCTGGCTTATTTAACATGATTTCATTAAAAGTTCATCCATGTTGTACTGAATGTCAGGATTTCCCTTTTTTTTTTAAAGACTGAATAATATCCTATTGTGTATATATACCACATCCCTTTATCAGTTCATCTGTTGACAATCGCTTAGGTTGTTTCCACATTATGGTGATTTGGAGTAATGCTATAGTGAATATGAGCATGCAGATAACTTTTAAAATACTGATTTCAAGTCCTTTTTTGTACATATTTGGAGTAATACCATTTGGGGGAGGAAGAAGCCCAAGTGCGCGCGCGCACACACACACACACACACACACACACAGGTAGGTAGGTAGGTAGGTAGATAGATAGATAGATAGATAGATAGATAGATAGATAGATAGATAGATAGGATTAGTAAACTAGGTGGTTCTTTAAAAATAATTGTAAAGAATACCCCATACTGTTTCCTATGATTGCTCTACCATTCAGAGTCCATCCAACAGTTTTAAGAAGTTCCCTTTTCTATATCCTCACCCATGTTCTGTCACTTGATTTCTTGATGAAAACCATCCTAATAGGTTCAGAGCACTATCTCATGGCTTTGATATGCATTTCCCTGTTAATTAGCAATATTGAGTAGAGTCTTTGTCAAAATATTAGGTGACCATGTGTGGAGGTGGAGTGGGGTGGAGTGCATGGTTTTTCTCTAGGGCTTCTCTTCTGTTCCATTGGTCTCTATGCTTTGTTTTTATCCAAGTGCCATGCTATCTTGATTACTGTAGCTAGCTTCTATACTTTGAAACCAGGTAGTATGAATGAAGTTTTGTTTTCTTTTGATTGCTATGGCTATTTGGTCTTTTGAGTTGTATATGAATTTTAAGATTGTTTTATAAATTTCTATGAAAAATATTATTGGAATTTTGATAGGGATTATATTGTTAGTATATATATTTAAGCTCTTGAACATGGGATATCTTTCCATTTGTGTCATGTTCAGTCAGTACCTTATAGTTTTCAGGGTCATATGGTTAAATTTATGTACTATTTTATTTATAAATACTGTTTATGCATAGGATTGCTTTCTTAAGTTCTTTTTCAACTTGTTTTTAGTGTATAGAAACATAATGGGCTTTATGCATAGATTTT
>PVIU01034820.1:0-10957 GCA_004026605.1 Ondatra zibethicus | reverse complement strand
CTTCTTTCTTTTTCCTTCCTTCCTTCCTTCCTTCCTTCCTTCCTTCCTTCCTTCCTTCCTTCCTTCCACTCTCCCTCCCTCCTTTCCTCTCCTGTTTTTATTATTTAAGTCGTGCAGTTAAAGAATTAAGAATCTTGAGGAGTTGTGGGTCAGCTAGTACCACAGGGTTCTAGCTGTCAGGGGGGAGGGGTGTCTTTGGGAGGTGAGCTTGAGGAGGAAAGAGTCCTTGAACTCTTATACCACAGCCTGGACAAAGTTCCTGCTTTTTTGTCCTTCCGCTCCAAGTCTGAAGTGACTGTCAGCTTTGAGCTGGGGTGGGGGTTTCGGTGGAGTGTTCGCTCATTGCAGGAAGGCACAGGAATAGTTGAGCAGTTGAAAGTTCCCCAAGTCTGTCTGCAGTCTGCAAGGGAGGCCCAGGTTTGTTTGCTTGCTTAGGTGGGTGATTGAAATTCCCAGACCTGTGGCTTCTGGAAGGCCACCATTAGGTCTCCCCTGAGATTTTGTAGACCAGGGTCATCCTCAGAATGCAGACAATTCCTCCTTCTTGTCCTTGAATTTGTGAAACTTTTGGGGCAGAGGAGAGGCAAGGGAACTGAGGAAGCCAGGCTGTAGGCAAGATAATGGCCCAAGAATCAAAAATGAAAGAAAGAGACCGGTGTAGAGGGTATTGACACAGGTTTTCAGAAAGCCTGGTCAGGAGGCACTAGACACCTGCAGGGCGCTGAATCCCTCTGGAAAGCAAGAATCTTGTTGTCCTAGGTTTGATTTCACCAGGGCGTGCTCCACAGACAGCTGGTAGCAGAACCTGTTTTCTCATTTTCTCTTTTCCTAGAGCAGTGGTTCTCAACCTTCCTACTGCTACAACCCTATAATACAAGCTGTGGTGACCCCTGATTATAAAATTATTTTGTTGCTACTTCATAGCTGTAATTCTGCTACTGCTATAAATTGTAATGTAAATATCTCTGTTTTTGATGGTCTTAGGCTACCTCTGAGAAAGGACCTTTGACCCTCATAGGGGTCGTGACCCACAGGTTGAGAACCACCTCAGAGGACTAGAGGGTTCCCAGTTGTTACTACCCCAGTAGACATAACCCTTATGGAGTGTGTTCTTCTCTTGAGCTGTCTGCAAATGTTAGTCGCATGTTAGGGGTGCAGACCACTGCATCCTGGGCACAGAGCAGGCGGGGGAACTAGACCCAGCCCCAGCTCTATTCTAGACACTTTAGTACAGAGAATGTGGGTGAGTGGGGAAGCATTTGCCACCAGCCCTGTGAAGTGACCGGACGTGCTGAAGTCTGAAAAATCTCTGTTGTTTATTGTGAGCCTCAAACCAGCAAAATGGAGATCTATAAGATACTGGTAGCGGCCAGGCAGTGGTGGCACACACCTTTAATCCCAGCACTCGGGAGGCAAAGGCAGGCGGATCTCTGTGAGTTTGAGGCCAGCCTGGTCTACAAGAGCTAGCTCCAGGACAGGTTCCAAAGCTACAGAGAAATCCTGTCTCGAAAAATCAAAAAAAAAAAAAAAAAAAGATACTGGTAGTATAGTGACATACACAGCATGGGAAAATAATGGTTTTGACAATACAGTCCCAGCTGGAGCCTTTGCAGCAGGCCCTGAGAGGAGAGTTAAAGGTGGGCTCACACCTCAGCTCAGCTTTCTCCCTCTGGGGCTCCTAGTCCACAGCCCCCTCTTCTTCCAGGTGGCTCAGCTGATGTGTCTCATTCACTCCCAACACAGATGACTCAGAGCATTAAAATGGAACATTGTTGCAGGCCAGTCCTTGGGGTGACCAGAACTTCCATTCACTTCCCGTTTCCTATATGAGGCGTCACTTCCTCCTCAGCAAGGCAGCTGGAATTTCCCAGCAGATTTACCCTGCAGTCCTAGGGCAGCTGCTTTCCTTTCCTGTAGAGGCCTCACCCTCCGTCCCAGAAGCACCCTGAGCAGGCATGAAATCATATAAATCTACAATAACTCGACAATACTACTGAGTCTACCAGTATAGTAGGCTCAATAGAAATTAGTGTATACTGGGACCAACAGGGAGGTCTCACCTTTGTAGGTCAACTGGATTTGTGTCCTGTTGAGTATGCATGTCTTTTTTTCCTTAGGACATTGAGCTACACTCTCAGACCCAAACTCAAATCACTGTAACCCCATTTCAGATGGGCACACTTTAGTATACTTTCTAATCCTAAATGGGATTCTGTTTATTTAGTGAGGGCCTAGGTATTCCTGAAGTGAGGGAACTCGTCTTCTTAAAAAAAAGAAAAAAAAGATTTAACATGGGGCAGTCATGGGGCATACCTTTAATCCCAGTACTCGGGAAGCAGAGGTAAGCATATATCTGTGAGTTTAAAGTCAGCCTGGTCTACAAAGCAAATGCCAGGACAGTCAGGACGGTTAGACTGTTGCACAAAGAAACTTTTTATTTAAAAACCACACACATATGCAAAAGATTTATTTTTATTGTATGTGTATGGGTGTTTGCTCTTTATATATCTGTACCACATGCATGCAGTGACTACAGAGGTCATGAGAGGGCATCAGATCCCCTGGGACTGGACTACAGATGTCTTAGATGTCTATGTGGGATCTGGTAACAGAATTGGGATCTTCTAGAAAAGCAGCCAGTGCTCTTAACCATGGAGTCATCTCTGTGACCCAGAACCCACCTTCTTAAGTAAAACTGAACAGAGCTGACTTGAGGTGGGCACAGGGGAGAGACTCGGCTTCAGAATTTTGCCTCCTCCCCTGGGATTCACTTTCTGGATGGGAATCACACACTGTTATTGCCACCGTGGCTCTCTGGCAATACTTGTGCCCATACACATTGCACACATCCAAGAAGAGATGGCCATGCTTGGATGCCTTGGATGGACTTCACCAGAGTCCAGGAAAGAGGAGGAATGTAACACAGAGGTGCAGGAAATTCGGTAACAGGCTTCAGACTGTTCACACAGAGGTCACCCTGAGGTCACCCAGTCCTCAGTCCCCTCACCAGCCCGGTACAGCTTCTCTGGAAACTCCTGACTACTCATAGAGAAGGGTTAGAGTCCCATGTTCCTTCTCAGATGGATTCTAACGCCTGCATCTGGGTGGACATCTAAGTGAAGTGGCTGGGCCTGCTGTCTTCATGGTTGAGGTGGGAGAGCCATCATGTTTCCCTTTGTGACAGGCTCTGAGCGCATCAGACTAGCCGTCCATCAGAGAACAAATGTTTTGCTGTAGCTGTGAACACGAGGTCTCTGGAATCTTTCTTGACCTGTTTGCACTGTCCTCTAGCTGGCCACACCCCTCCTGTTCCTTTTGGTTCTCTAGGCTGGCCACCCCCTTCCTGTTTCTTTCCTTTCTCTATGATGACCACGCCCCTTCCTGTTCCTATTGGTTCTCTATGATGGCCATGCTGATTTCTGTTCCTTTCCTGTTCTCTATGATGTCCATGCCCCTCCCTGTTCCTTTCTGCTTCTCCATGGTCTGAGCATGGTTTTCCTCTTCTTTCTCTGGCTGCAGCTTTTGATATCACAATTAACATTTTTATAGCTTTTCATGTCATTGACAGCATTCCTAGAAAACAATTTCAATGGGGAACCTCTGCTCCAGAAGTGTTTATTTCTTTATAACCACTCAGCTAGACTGTGGGTGAGTTGGAAATCAAATGGCAAGTCTTTGGATTCTGTTGAGTTTCACTAAGTTCAGCTGTCTGGTGCTCTAATTCTATTTTTGCAAAAATCTTTTCTTTTTTTTTAATGCTTGCTTTACTACCAAATATGGGTTGTTTATCATTGTAGGCTAATGGCGGGACTCCTGGTCATTCTGATGACCAACTGGGTCATCTCCCTATAGCAGAGTTCTCACCCCATGTACCCAGTTGTCCCTGTAATTATAAATATTCCCACCTTCAGGGCCCACCGAGTACAGTACAGGTTCTGTACGGCTACACTCTATGGTTCTTCAATGTAATGCACTGACTGGCTCAAAACAATTCCCACTGACCTCAGTAGTCAGTAAGAAGACTGAGGGTGTGTAAGTAGGATTCGTGTAGCAGGATGCTGACGGGATTCGCCAGAGTTCCCTTGCTGTGATAACATATCCGAGATAATCACCTTGAATAGAGGAAGGGTTTATCTGGGCTCTACAATTTTGGAGTTTTTGGTCTATAGTCAATTGGCCTGCTGCTTTTGGGCAATGGCACAAGGCAGTAAACCCTATCGGGAACTCTTGGCTGTGTAGTAATACAGAAAAGAGGAAAGGGCTGGGGTCCCAGGATCACCTCCTCCTCTGGGGAAATCTGACTTCCTCTAGGCCTCACTTCTTAAAGCTTCCAGGACCTTCCATTAGACCAGGAGCTGGCAACCGTGTTTGTAATCTCAAGGCTCTTGGGGAACACTCAGATAACTAAGCTAAAGCAATGAATATTAAAAAGTAAAATGGGCGTGGTAGCACATGCTTTGACCCCAGCACTTGAGAGACAGAGGCAGGCAGGTCTGTGTGAGTGTGAGTCCAGCCTGGTCTACAGAGCAAGTTCTAGGCCAACCAGGGCTACATAGTAGCCTTGTCTCAACAAAGCAACATAAGCAAATGAACACCACAGTAAGTTTAGGGGCAGGGGAATAGCTCACAGGGTTAGATAGTTTGCTGTGTAAGTGTAAGGGCCAGAATTTGAATCTCCAGTCCCTTCGTAAACAGCTGGGCATGGCCCCATGTAGTGTAGAGGGAAGAAATGGGCAGATCACCACAAGCTTAGGCAAAGGGCAAACTTCAGGTTCAGTGAGAGACCCCATCTCCAGGCCTGAAGGCAGAGAAGCAATGACGGGAAATACCCAGTGTCCTGCTGTGGCCTCCACATGACCAGGGGTGTGTATTCCTCTGTATGCCCACACATCTACAACATGAATAATGCACACACAGTGACATGCACATCCTTGTGCTAAGTTCTTCTTCTTTTACAAGGGCTTGCTGCTTAGGGAGAAGGGTTGAGCTGGTGGTTCATAATGATGAATTTGTAGAAATCATGGACTAATTAAGTAAGCAAAGATTGCTTGCAATTTGGCTTAAAATCTTTTTTTCTTAACATTTCAGTTTGGCATAACATTCTGGAGAAAGAGAATCATGAGTTAGTGTGGCCAGGAAAAGGGACATTCACGTTAACTGTCCGGTTGCCCCAAGACCCAGATGAAGCCTCAGTCTCTAAGGAGACAGTTCCAGGAAAGGTAAGGACATGGAGCGTTATTGCAAGGTGTGTGTGATTCTCCATGACGAGTATCGTGGAGATGAACTGGGTGAGGTGGCACACACCTTTAATGCCAGCACTCAGGAGGGAGAGGTAGGAGGATCTTTATGAGTTCAAGGGTAGCCTGAATTACATAGTAAGTCCAGACCAGCCAAGGCTACATAGTGTGACCGTGTCTCAAAAAGAAAAATGGCAGATGAGGGCCTAAGTCACACTAGCCTGAGAATGGCAGCTTGGGACTCTGGAGGGAGCAAGGACTGTAAACAATGGAGAAGCCGTCATTTTTGTCACTTTTGGAAGAGTCCAGATTTGGGGGCTGGAATAGAAATGAATTTGAGATGCCAAAGTTTGTATCCATTGCTCTTGGCGTCTTTATAACCAGAAGCCTGCCGTTCTGTTTCCATCATTGAGGCCAGCAGTGAACACCACGTGTGCTGTTCCCTCAGCTGTGAAGAAGATTGTCAGGAGCCTCTCTGAAGTACGTGCACCACGTTCATACAGTAAACATGAACTAAGTGCCAAGTCAGGCAAACCTCTGGCTAAGCTGCCTCATGGGAGTCTCCTGTGTGTGTCTCATTTCATCAGTGATTGTTGTGACCAGCAAATAAGACACGCTGTGACATGTAGCTTTTGATCCATTCACTAGCCCAGTATCCAAATGTGTCATTATCATTTCAGTTAATTTACATTTCCAGTCTGGCCCAGCACATATTTTATTTATATATGAAATGAGTCATAGTTGCTGGGCAGTGGAGGCACACGTCTTTAATCCCAGCACTGGGGAGACAGAGGCAGTTGGATCTTTTTGAGCTCTAGGCCAGCCTGGTCTACAGAGTGAATTTCAGGACAACCAGAACAAGTTACACAGAGAAACCCTGTCTCGAAAAAAACAAACAAAACCAACCAACTAAACTGACAAAAATCAACCAACCAACCAAACAAAAATAAATGATTCGTGTATTAATGCTGTCTTATTGTTTGGGTTTTAGGAATCCAAGACTAAAAAAGATGCTGTAGGAAAAGGTAAGTCTCAGCTCAGGTGGTCCTGGTGTTCACCAGTCAGTTTATGTTGATTAAACAAGAAGCTTGTATTGTATGAGGCTGCTCATTCATTCCTGGCTACTTAGTCTGAAATAATCACTCAGAAACCATATTATTTGCAATACTGTTTGGCCAATAGCTTAAACATATTTCTAGCTAGCTGTTATATCCTAAACTAACCCTTCTCTATTAATCTGTGTATTGTCATGTGGCCATGACTTACTGGATACAGATCTGGTGCATCTGTCTCTGGCAGAGGCTTCGTGGCTTCTCCTGACTCCGCCTTCTTCCTCCCAGCATTCGGTTTAGTTTTCCCTATGTAGCTCTGTTCTGCCCTGCTATAGGCCCAAAGCAGTTTCTTTATTCATTAACCAATAAAAGTAACACAGACAGAATGACTTCCCATACCAAGTTTGAGAGATCTTCCTCTAGATTCATACCAGGCAGGCTCTGCTCAGTTTGGAGCCTCCTGCAGTTGCATCATCTTTCCAGTTTCAGCCAGATGTGTTTGAAGCATTCCCTGAGGGAACCCATTCAGTTCTTCGGGCTTCACTCAGAGGAACAGGACCAGGTTTCTTTGGTGCTGTGAGATGGCTGCGGCTGAGGAGAGGAGAAGAAGACTGGAGAGATGGTTATGGATACTTGTGCTTTGGTGGGCAGTAATAGCAAGGACAGGACTTGTGTGTGCCTCTCTGGGTGGCAGTGCTCTGTGAGCACTGGGTATGTCTTAGATGGACCCTACCTTCTGATCACACCTTCCTTCCTCATCTGCAACAGGAAACAGCCAACACTGGGGCTGAGGGGGGTCTCCTGATTCCTGGTGGGTGGGCAGGGCCATGTCCTGCCCCGACTTAAATGAAGGAGCAGCTAATAATACCCATGTAAAGGGTGCCAAATGAAGAACCATACTGAATAAGGTGAGCAAAAGCAACTAGGAGATGTAGACACCCAAATCTTAGGAATTCTTTTTTCCCTGCATCACTCTGCCTTCTGGCCTGGAGACTGGATTTCTCACTGAACCTAAGTTTGCCTCTTTGACTAGGCTTACTATGAGCTATTGGGTTATGCCCATTTCTGCTCTCTACACTGGGCACATGTAGCCATGTCCAGCTGTTTACAAAGGGCTGGAGATTCAAGCTCCAGCCCTCACAATTACACAGCAAGCTGTCTAACCCAGCGAGCCATTCTTTACTGACGCTGTTACAGCATAATCTTTAAACTCTTACTTTGTTTAACACAAGTATATACACAGCTTCCTATATCTTTGCTCTCTTCCGGGGAGGCCAACAGTAGTTCTCTAATGCAGTGGACACCTGATGAGCCTCAGCTGTTTGCCATGTACCAGCAGCACAGAGATGAAGAGTATACCCTGCCTGTAGAAGCTTGGTTCTGTAATCACAGTCGAATACTCGACAGACATATATGAGGGAGGATGCACCTTCCTCAGAAAGACAGAGCAGAAAAAGTATTAAAATTGAATTAGTGACAACAACAACAACAGCAACAACAAAATAAAAGAAACCAATTCTACTTTTGGTTTTTAATTCACTAACAACAAGAGCAACAAAAGCCCACAGTATTACATTTTAGGGTTTTTTGTTTTGTTTATTAATTCCCTCTGTAGGCCAGGCTAGCCTTGAACTCATGGAGATCTGCCTGCCTTGGCCTCCCAAGTGCTAGGACTAAAGGTGTGCACCACTGTGCCTGCCTACATTTTAATTTTTAATTTACTAAAGCAAAAGCTCCACTACCGAGATTTCCTTTTAGCAGAGTAAGCCAAGATACGAGAAAGGGTTACAGTTGTCTCAGGATAATGTACTTAATAAAACCATGATTTAATACCTCACACCTTTCAATGTCATTTCCAATTTCCTCAGATGATTTGTGAAGATGGACGCTAAAAAAAAAAATCCCACAATAGCTCAGCACTGAGTATAATAAAGGGTTATTTATTTAGGTGTATAGTTACAGATCATAGTCCTATGCTCGAACGGGGAACAGCGACTGAATCACGCAGCCAGAAGAGAAAGGGACTGTGTGTTTTACATTGGCATATATAGTTATAAGAGGCCATGCCCAAGTGGGCAGGTAACTTAAAGGGTACTGGCAGTAGGAATTCGTAGAACACCTCCCTCTTTTGTTTAAATAAGAGAGTTCTAAACCTAATACAAAATTATATACAATAAGAAAAAATATCAGGTATAAAAATTAGTATTACAACCAGCATAAACAATATCAAGCAAGAAACGTGATAAATGTTTCAATAATTATCCTATCTTAAGGAATTTAAGTCTTATATTATAAATAACTTGGCCAAGTCAGGAGAGGAAAGTAACTACAACTATCTAGTCTTCAACCCCATTGAAGACCCGAGAAGAGAAATACTATTACTTAAGTAAGCAGGAAGTGCAATCAAGCAACTTCCAAAATGTGCAACAAATGATAGAGACAACTGGCTACCTGGGCAATCATCCAAAGTCTCATTTGCAGCATTGGAGCAACCAACTTTGGATAAGGCCTAGAGTAACTGACAGACCATTTTCAGGGGCAGGAAATTTTTCAAAACCCTCTTACCCTGTCTGGGCAAGATTTGACAGTCTTATTTCTTGTATCCTGCTTGTCCATCATGCATTTTGTCAGTGGTCAATGCATGGGCAGTTTCTTGCCCAAAGGCCAGTTTAGGAAAACAAGCTCCAAGTAGAGTGTCTTTGGTGCTCAACATTCTCTTTGGAATAGATCGGTGCTGCCAGGAGCAATCGTGTCTCACATCAACAGAACCCTAAGTTATTTAAATGCCATATTCTGTAGCTCTTTGAAGTGCTTGAAGATTACCTATCTAAGCAGAATACAATCTCTATGTATCTCAAGAATCTGATTAGTCTAACTATAAGTATGACAAACATGGATGACTATTGATCTATAATTCTTAATACCTATATAACTTAAAGACTAAAACTTCATAGTAAAACATTAAACAATTTAATTAACATTAAACATCTAAACAACTGTTCAACAAATGAGGACAATGACCTCAAAATGTAAACAATGTATAAGTATCTTGATCAGAGGTAGAAATGTGTATTGAAATGTGATAAATATATCCTAAAATTGTATCAATATACAGAATGTCTTAAGCAGAGTTAGAAGCATGTATGTACACAATATGACAAAATAACTTTGTCTAGGTGTACAAATATTGTAAACAGAAATAGGAGCATATTAAATATAACAAATATAATTTGAATTTGTATCAATATAAAAAATCTATACCAATGTAAATTGCCTATAAATAATAGCTTACAAGTGTTCACTCTGTTACTCACTATTATTATTAGTGTGAGTAAGATCACATTAGTCTATTATCCCATCCAGTTTCCCTTTTTTTTTCAAAGAGATCCCTGAGCTTACATAATTTCCCTCCAACCCCCAATCCTATAACAGTTATAGTCAACCCATAAATGATGTTTCTAACCCCGAGGACAAACTTTGTTGGGAGAGAGGATGTTGTTTTCTAGAATTACTTCCAGCTGTCATAGGGGCGATATTCTTTCTATGGGATCCTGTGAAAGTAAAATGATGGTTAAGCTTCAAGATTACTGTTTGATATATTTGCAAATAGTCTCTGAATATTTGGTAGGGTTTTTCTGAGGTTCCTATTTGGAGTTCTTGCCAGAACGTTGTAAAAAATGTGTACCATTTCATCTCACCAAGTTGGAACCATCTTGAGCAGCTGGTACCCAAAATAGGTCTTGTAGTAGTGTTATCAGTATCATGACGTTATATCAACCAGGTGGAGTCATTGTTGTGGGGCCCCATCTTCTTCCTGGAAACTTGAAAGATTACTGCAGGAAAATTCATTGTTCATTGTGGAAAACTTAAACATCATTTATACAGACATATATTCAATGAAAGGTACGATAGAGACAAAAATAGGTATGAAGAAAAGTAAAATTTTTTCTAAATTCTTTCTTCTTTCTGTCCCATACCAGACAGCTCCTGACACGAGACAGAAACCCTGAAGTTTTCTTTTAACAATATGCTGGATTTAGAGAAGGACAGAACCATTGTCCAACTCCAAAGCCAGCTTTGATTTTTAAGTGAATCATGGTTATTATTCTGATTTTTGTTTAGAGATTTTTACCCTCAGATGACTTGTCCTCATAAGTCATAATTCTCTTTGCTTGGTGATCCTCTCTGGATAATTATCTTTTCCTCTTTAGGCATTTAGATGTTCAGGGTCTCTTGAATTTTTGAAGATGAATATTTTCCTACAAAGACAGGAACAGAACCCTGGCCCAATTCTTATGAGGTTTCCTTACTTCCTGACTGGTTGTCACCTCTATGGATGAGCCATTATTTCTCTTTCTCAAGAGATTTCTCTTTTTTCAAATAGAATCTTTATTAATTTTGATGGTATCCATAGTTTTTACTCTCCTGTGGAAACAAGAGCAAACCCCCTTCCTCAACATAGCACATCTCCTGGCTTCCATTGTAAGGTCAACACATCCTTGAAATACACTGGCTGATTTTTTTTTTTTTTTTGGTTTTTCAAGACAAGGTTTCTCTGTTGCTTTAGAGCCTGTCCTGGAACTTGCTCTTGTAGACCAGGCTGGCCTTGAACTCACAGAGATCCACCTGCCTCTGCCTCCTGAGTGCTGGGATTAAAGGTGTGCACCA
>PVIU01034819.1:0-10957 GCA_004026605.1 Ondatra zibethicus | reverse complement strand
TGTGTGTGTGTGTGTGTGTGTGTATGGTGTGTGGTGTCATTCCGTTGTACCTGTTAAAGCTGCTTTATGTGTATGTTCTCCCCCAGCCATTTCTTGCTTGTGTCTGTTGATTTTGTTTTCAATAGTATAATCAAGAAGGAAGATTTTTATAACATAGTTGCTCTCGGAATCAGAAAATGTACAGAAGACTGAGAAGGGTACTGTGTTACTGGGGTGACATGTGGTGTTTTGAGACTCTTTATACAAGCGAAAAGTAGTTCTTGTATTTTCCTTATGATTATGAAATTATTTTTGTACTGATGCTATTTCCATATTGGAAAATATTGGGCAATCAAGTGTTTAATGAAAACGGTTACAAGGGTAACCAGACCACTCTGCTCTTACACATGCATGCACAAAGAGAGAGAGACAGAGATAGAAATGGACAGACAGACATACCGACAGACACACACACAGAGAGCTCATGCATGGCTGCATCCATGCCCTGATAGGACTGTGAACTTGCCGTGTTGGAGGCGAGGGCCTGCTTCTTGCTCAGGTGCTGGGCATCTTCTCTGCATGCTCAGCACCCTGCTGGTTCATCAGCTCACTGAAACAGACAAACTGGCATGACTCTGGGGGTGAAGAGGAGAGCTGCTAACTATCAGGAGGAGTCAGAAACCTGAGCAGAGCCATCTGAGAAGAGTTTGCTAAGCAGGGAGTAAAGAGGAAATTCTGGGAAGGATCACCCATGTCCATGTGTACCAGCCAGAGGAGCCTGCGTCCAGCCAGCCACTGCTGGGGTGTGGAGTGAGTTATGGAGGGGAGGGAAGGAGAAGGGGGCCAGCTGTGGGAAAATGCGGTGCTATTGGTATTTCAGTTTGGGACGGGGGACCCTGTGGAAAGGGCTGCTGATGAGACACCTGCCTTCTGCACGGGCAGTAAGACTACTGCCAGGGATGTGACCACGTGATTAGAGAGAAGCAAGGATAGGGCACATGTGACTAAGCCAAATATCGAAGGGAAGGTTTCAGGTTGAGTTCCTGAGCCCCTGGTTGGAGCCACAGAGAGCACCGAGAGTTCAGAGGGAGACTAGAGCTGAGGAAACGGGGGACCCGGAGGGGGAGTCAGTGAGAATCCCTTAAGGAAAAGAGTTTAGGACAAAAGGGGAAGAGATTTGAGGAATAGAGAGCAGGAGTGGTAAGAGCTGTCTGTGCTGTGGCTGGATGACTGGCCAGAGTCTTCCGTGACTTCGCATTTGACCATGGAAGATTCCAGTGCTGACTCCAGTCTCTTTCGTCAGATTCCAGGCCACTCGTGGGAGTTGACTCACACTTCTTACCAGTGGTTTGAAGTGAGGATGGGAGTTTGCTGTCTTACCTGTCACACACTTGACCACTGTTTGGCTATGAGGGTGTCTCTCGCCCTGAAATGAGTCTGAGTGTCTCTTCAGACGTCTTCCTGCCGGTGTTGGGAATCCCTTCTCATAGTGGTTTTTCTCTGTTTGTTTGTATAGCTTGGCACCCGTGTTTGCTCTCTTTGTGCCGTTTTACTGCTCCATCCCAAGAGTCCAAGTGGCACAGATTCTGGGCCCGTTGTCCATCACAAACAAGACATTGATCTATATACTGGGACTGCAGGTACAGTATACATTATATGTTCACATTTCTCTAACCAGATCTGGGTGGCTTGGGGTTTTTGTTTTATTTTACTCTCTCCTCTTTTGTCTTTTTCTCCTTAAACAATGTTTCCATAAGTATTCATGATCTCTATCATGCTCAGAGGAAGTGTTATAGAGCAAGAGCATCAAGGTGAAGAAGGTGCTAGAATTCTTTCATAGCCTTTAAAAATCTGATAAAAGCTTTCACTGTAATTTGTATCAGTGGAAAATACTTTCATTTAATCAATGCAGTTGTATGTAATTACATTTAAGAATCACAGTTTGAAGTGGAACAAAATGAGAACAGTGGAAATGGAAAGTCCATGTCAGAGTCAGTGTCTCATGCGCTGTGCCACACACAAAGCTACGACAAGGACCCCAGCGTGTTCTGCCCGTCCGAGCTGCGGAGTTTGCAGGAAGCATGATCAAGCTGAGTATCTAAGACTCAGAGACTGAAGCAGGCTCAAGGCCAGAACCCATTCTGGCCTAGAGAATAAGTTCAGGGGCAACTGAACAACTGAGTAAAGCCTGTCTCAACAGGAGGGACTGGAGCGATGACTCAGTTAAGGGTATGCACTGCTCTTGCTAGGACCCAGGGTCAGTTCCCAGCATTTCCCCACACCCCCTTCAGGCAGCCTATAACAGCCTGTAACTCCAGCTCCAGGAGACCCGCAGACACACACACACACACACACACACACACACACACACACACACACACACACACACACACACACACACACACGAAATGAAAAAGAATACAAATCACTTCTTAAAGTGAGGAGACACCTTAGAGAAACCGCAGTGGTAAAATGCTTGCCCAGCATGTCCAGGGCCCCAGGTCAAGGTCCAGCATGCTCTGTCCTACAGAGAGAAGGCAGAAGTGGCATCGCTCACTTTGGTGCAGACGTGGTGGCAAAGTCGCGCTTTACGATGGCCTTGCTGTGAAGCCACCAGAGCCTTTGTCTGACTTGAAAAGCAAACTTTGAAGGTCGGCTGCCCTAGCGCCCAGTGTGCAGTCTCTGCCGCGGCCTCATGTGCTAGAAGACAGGGTGCTCCCCAGGTTTCTGTCTGCATTCTTTGGCACTTTCTTTTCCTTTCCTCTCGCAGCTTCCTGTGGCACCCTGTGTAGCTTGGCCTTTTGATTACCCCAGTTAGCGCTCATTATGCTCCCTATCCCACGAGTCCCAGACCAGATGCCAGCTTCACAGTGAAGTGCCCCTCCCCGCCTCCCCTGTCCCCCTCAGCATTTCCTCCAGCCCCTCCAGTCTGCTGACCATTATCAGTGACTCATCTGGGGTGTTCTCACCATGGTGTATTCACTCCTCACAGTTCAGCCCTCCTTACTGTGTCTGCCATGGCTTTCTCTGGCCGCGACATGTCTGTCAGGTTCAGAAACCCCTGGAGTCTCGTGGTGACTGTCTGGTTCTCCCTTCTCTGATGCTAGGTGAAAGCACCAAGGACAGAAAGGGCGTCTGTTACTTTATTAGTTCCGGGGGGTGGGTGAGAGTCATTAGGGCCTCGGGGGTTTCAGCTTGATGACTTCAGCCTCTTAGCCCTGCCCGAGGGACGAAATGTCAATGGCACTCCCTCAGATAGTTTCCAAATCTGTACAGATTTCTGCTGTTCTCATAAGACGACCACTGACTTTGTGAGGCAGGAGGGAAGTGGAGGTGTCTCAGGTGCTCCGGGAGTCCAGTCCTCCTCCAGAATGACAGCCAGGTCCTTGTCTGCCCAGCACCACTTCCGTACTTCCCCGCTGTGGAGTTGAAATGTTCAAAGTTTTCATCCTCTCCTCCCCTCCATACACTCTGGGTTTTCTTGCATATTCCATGTATGTGTTTGTGTGTTCTGCTTGTTACCATAGGTGCGTGTGCATGTGTGTGGAAACCAAAAGCAGACTTGATGTGTTTCCTGATCGCTTGACACCTTTGTTTTTGGTGATGGGGATTCACTGGAATCCATCAGTTCTGCCCCTCCACCCTCCGAACACTGGGGTTACATCCATGCATTGCTGTGCTGACTTATTGTGTGTTCTGGGGATCTGAACTCAGGTCTTCATGATGGTGCGGCAGACACTGCGGCACTGAGCCATCTCCCCACAGCCCCAGCTCCTTTCATGCGTATTTCACTGGCTTTCTCTCTCCCTACCACGGATACTTGAAACCAGGACTGTTAGACACATGGATGGACAGGCAAATAACTTTAACCATCCTAAGAGCCAGAGTGCTTGTTACACATATGTAAGCCATCGCTGGTGGCTTAGAGATGTAGTAAATGTGAGGTGTGCACTTCCCAGGGGAGTCCAGCCCAGAGCACATTCACGCCCTTTCAGGGTGCAAACAGAAGCGTGGTGCTAAGGCAAGGGATGTCAGAGACCAAAGAAATTGTTCTTTCACTGACAAAATGGCAAGCGGCTTTACATGTATATGAGAGACACTAGGGTGACAAGCACAGCGCCACGGGGCAGAACACCCCAGGCACGCCTCCTCCTGTCTGACCGAGAGCAAGTCGTGGCTGATGAGAGATCCTAGTATATGAAATGCCTGGAGAGCAGTGCCTGGCTCTAGAAAATGGTGGCTAGTTTTGGATTCCTCCTCTCACAAGAGGAAGTGCTTGCTCACATCGTCCTCATCCTTGCCATGAGAGCTGCGCACACACTGGGCACACACTGGGCACACACTGACCTAGTTTCGTGCAGACGGAAAGGTCGGGTGGACAGTGGCAGCCACTGGAGCAAAGGCTGCGGCCTCCTTTCCCTCCGTGCATGTCTGTGTTCTGTGTTCCTGTGTTGTGTGTGCAGAGCCCTGAAGTGTCTGTCTAGCGCAGTAGCAGCAGTGAGGATGAGCTGTTCTGCTGCAGTCTTCTGTCTTCTCCACAGCTCTGCAGCTCCTCACTGAACCTTCCAAAACTACGCAGGAAGCCACAGGGCCTTACATTCTTGTGGGACACTTGGAGATGCCTTGTGATTTGTTGTTGTTTTGTTTTTTAGACCCTTGAGCACATCTCTTAGACAAAAATTTGGGAAACAAAAGAAGAAATTCTTTTCTAATTCTAATTGGAATAAATTAGAAAATAAAATTCTGCCGGGTGGTGGTGGTGCACGCCTTTAATCCCACCACTTGGGAGGCAGAGGCAGGCGGAGCTCTGTGAGTTCAAGACCAGCCTGGTCTACAAGAGCTAGTTCCAGGACAGGCTCCAAAGCTACAGAGAAACCCTGTCTCGAAAAACCAAAAAAAAAGAAAAAGAAAAAGAAAATAAAATTCTAATGCCCTTCATATCTTTGCTTTGTTTTTACTAGCATACTCTTTTTTTTTCCAATTTTAACAACTTTATTTTACTTTTTTTTTTTTTAACAAAATAAGATATAATAAGAGAAAACAAAAAACCATCACAGGGAAGTTGAACAAAGCAAACCAACAGAAGGAAAGAGCCCCAAGAGAAGTCACAGGAGCCAGAGGCCCACTCATTTGCACATGAAGGAGTCCCGTCATGTACTGAAGTTGTAACCACGCACAGGAGACCTGGGGAACTAGCTTACTTTTACCTTGGGTGACATAAAATGAGCCTTTTCATTCCAGAAAAGGGTGCTCTTGGGCATGGACTTAGATCCTGGCAAGTTCTCCATCCTAAATGTACACAAAGCAGTGATGAGAAATTAAAATTAGAAAATTCATATGAACAGCTCATAAAGATCATTACCTAGCACCAAGTATGGACAATGGCTAGTATTTCTACATCGTTAATGCTGATTATGTATTTATAGTTGTTTACTATAAGTTATCTACGGCCCACTTGTAAGTAAGAATGTGCTTGAAATTCAGTTATTTTTCTTTGCATGTCAGGGGCCAGGTTCAACACGTGTTATCAGCTACAGAAAGCCTGGAGTCTTTGGCTTAACATCTTATTTTCTTTTAAATAAACAGAATTGCTGTTCCTTTGCTTTTCCATTGCTTCCCTAAATTATGCCATGCATGGTTGATGTGCAGTTCCTGTGGCCGCCACTGCAGTGTGTGAGGCTGCGCGTGCTGCGGCTGGTGCAGGATCTCATTTTTAGCTGCCTTCTCTTTTCTTTTGTAGCTTTTCGCCTCTGGCCCCTACGTCTGGATTGTAGCCATAAGTGGACTTGTAAGTGTGATTTTTTTTTAACCTCCTTCCCCTGATTTCCCTCATCTTTTGAAAGGAAGAAAAAAAATGGGGTGGGGGGGAGTCATGCTTAGATTGTAGGTAGCACACAGTTGTCTCCAGCGTTCTCTTACCTGTGTTGGGTGTAGCTTAATGTTCCTTCCTTAGTGGCTGAAATAGCGCAGTTACATGGAAGACCAACATCAAGACAAAGGAGAACAGTTGGTCTGGAGTTTCAAAGTTACTTGAATGAAGGTTTTCGATGGGGTTTTTGTCAGTGTTGTTTTAAATGGCATCAGTGGTCTAATTCATAGAAGAGATGACAAAGAATGGAGACCCCGGGCCCTCCTGAGCAGGACAGCTACTCCACGTCAGGAGAGCTTCTCCACTTCAGGGGAGCTTCTCCATTTCAGGAGAGATACTCCACCTCAGGAGAGATACTCCTCTTCAGGAGAGCTTCTCCACTTGTGTTAGAGACATGGTTGTGGAGAGCAAAGATGAGGTGACCTGCCAAGTTAGGTAGGTCTGAGGAGGACCAAGATCATGGTGTTTGTGGCCAGAGGGGAGAAGGGAGCTTGCTGGAGGCTTTGGTATCCTCACCTGGAGATTTCCCAGGTCCACAAGAATTCATTGCACTTTAGAAAACACTTTAAAAGAAATCTCGAGCGTGCAGCTGAGATTGACGCCTCAAGATTTGAATGTAAACTTGTGGAAATAAATTTGTAACAAGTGTACATAGAAAATAGTTTTCACCTCTTTCTTTAAAAAGTTAAGAAAATTACAGAATGGGTTTATAGAAATATGCATCGTATCAAAGGGGGGGGGTACAAATACTTAGGCCCCCAACTGCAGACCCTGTCAGTAAGTCACACTGACCCTTGTTTTCTGAAGGAGTGACTAGGACTTTGGGCCACCTTGAGGGCTTGTGATGCTTCCTCAAGACTCTCTCTAAACTCTGCCTTAGGTCATTTCAGACAGTATGCGGTCATTCACTTCCCTTATCTGGTGCTCCCAGCCAAGATTCTGAGGAGACTTCGGAGCTCCAGTTGTCACTGGTTCGCATTTCCTTCCCCCCTTCCCCCATCCCTCTCTCCTCTCTCCCTCTCCTTTTTCTTCTGTCTCTTCTGTCCTCTCTTCCTCTTCTCTCCCTTCTCTCTCTCTTTCCTCTCTCTCCTTTCCCTCCCTCCCTCCCCCCCCCTCTCTTCTCCCCCCCCCCCCCCCCCCCCCCCCCAGCCTGGGTTTATTCAGCCCCCAGGCTCACCTTGAGCTCACAGCTGTCCTGTCCTGCTGGGATCACAGTTGAGAGCCATCTGGTGTTCTTGAGGCCTGTGGTGGTTTAGGGTCATTCTGGGGTCAGTTTTGCTCATCACCTCTGACCAGCTTGGCCCTGAGAGCTTCAGGTAGGAGCAGTGCCATCAGATCTCCAGCCTCATTTTGGGATGTTCTAAAGCAGGAACATGGGAAACACCTTCATCGTGCGGGTTTTCTGCAGGCTCATTTACCAGCCGTAACGTTTCTTTCTTAATAACACACTATGATACGTTTGTTTTAAATGTCCTGTTTTCTTTCGTTCGCTATTCTGTTTTTAGACTTCTGGTGGTAAATTCAATGCTTACTGTCACCTCAGAAAGTTTCATTCTGTGACAGCCAGGTTTTAGAACTGGAGGATGCATTTCTCAACTGTTAGTCTTTCTAGACTCTTAAAGTGTTCAGGCAGAAGCCGTGTCTCTTGCAGTCTGCATCCGAACAGCCAGTAAGCCGAGTTAACCTTTAAAAGGACTCAAGAGTACTAATAATTTCTAAATAAGAATCCTTTTTTTCAGAGGAGTAAATAGGTCCCTGGTGTGTCTGACATAGAATTCCAGGATGACTTGGTATTTCGAGGAGTCTGTTATCATTTGAATTTTCTTCTTTTACAGTAATTATCCCAAATGATAAAAAAAAATCTGCTAAATCTTTAATCTCTTATTTTTCCAGCATATAGATAACACCTTGTTTATTTCCGAGGACTGCTCATGAGCCGAGCATGCATGGTGCCCAGCACTAATCATAGCTAGTGTTCTTTCATGCTGTGCCATTCGTGTTGGTGCTTATTCCCAAGTACTGTTTCTCTCTGACTTTGTCAAGAAAGCCCACACTCTCATTATGATACCATATGTCATATATAATAGGCTGTGAAGATAAGAGTATTATAAAGGGGGTTTTGTTTATAAGCAGAGCATGGTGCTGCACCCCTATATTCAAGAGGCAGAAGCAGGAAGATTGTGAGTTCAAAGCCAGCCTAGGCTGCAGAGTAAGATCCTGTCTCTAACAAGCAAAAACAGAACAATAGCCTTCTTTGTGAATGGCTTCCTTGTTGACCGGTGTGTGAGAGTCACAAAGCCACAGTCCATCCAGATGCCTCTTGCTCAATGTGACTTCTCCTTTTCCCTTTAGATGACTTAACTTCCTTTTTCTTTCTTCCTTTTGGTTTTAATGCTAACTAAAATACCTAAACGTTAAAATTCATGCTACAAGAAAGAAATGGTACAGACGGCATTCCTTATTGCAAGCAGTATTACAAAACCCATCTATGCGGCCACCAAAATGGCTTGGTGGGCATGCTGCCAAGCCTAGCGATCCAGTGACCCACATGGTAGAAAAGGAGAGCAGACTCTTACAAGCTGGTCAGTGAACAACACACACACACGTGCACACACACGCATGTATGCACAAATAAATAAATGTCATGAAAGTCATTCGCTGTATGTGCATATATATTTTTAAACTTTCACCATCGGAAGCCATCATGTATAAAAATACTATGTTTATGAAATAATTTTACTTGACTCTGGCAGTTAATATGTGGTTTGTTTTAGTTTGGGGGCAAGTGGTCCGGACTGGGGATGTACATCAGTGGTAGAATGCTTGCCTAATATGCATAAGATTCTGGGTTTAGTCCCTAGCACCGGGAGGAGGGAAATTTTGTAAAACAGAGGTTCTCAACCTGTTAGGGGTTGCACATCAGATATCCTGCATATCAAATATTTACATTACAATTCATAACAGTAGCAAAATCACAGTTATGAAGTATTGACAAAATAATTTTATGGTTGGGGGTCACCATAACATGAAGAAATTGTATTAAAGGGTTGCAGCATTAGGAAGGTTGAGAACCACTGGTCTAAGACATAAGTTATTTGTTGTTTGCTGTCTTCGAAAATAAAAGCTCTTCATGTTTTCCTGAAAGCTTAACTTCGGCTGGAGTTCAAGTTTATTATACGCTGATTTCTGTTAGTTTGAACAGTTTTTATCTCTTCTTGTGTTGTTTCTTCTTAATGATTACACATGAATGAAGCTTCCAAAATTCAGTGCCAAGTACAAATACCTGATTCATGAGGTTCCACCACTTTCCAGATTTCCTTTGACCAAGTTTTACACAGGCTTTGGATCCATCGGAAATTCTCAGAGAAGATTCACATAGGGCAACAAAAGGTATCTGTAACACAAAGGATGGATTAAGGCCAGGTATGGCCCAGTGGGGTTCATGGCTAGCAGGTAGGGGACTGGGGGGCTGCTTGCTGTCCCTCTGGCACTAGGCTGGTGGGACATTTTGCCACATTGGACATGAAGCTCTTGTGGTTGTGCCGAGAGCTCTACAGCCATCTCTGTCCCAGCACTTCTCCATTTCCTGCAGGTTTGTGAATCATAGTAATGAGTCATAGCCACTGGCATGTACCTTGACTCTCAAAAGCGTGGCCCGCCTCAGCCATGATTAAAACAGAAAGAACCTGCTTCTGCCAAGTTTATGTTCTCACAGTCCACATCTTTATCGTTTGCTCTTTCTCAAGCTATTTAAGAGCAGATTAACTGCCCCTCTCTCCCAGTCCCCAGGAGCATGTGGCTCCCGCACAGTACCCTTTGTACTTGCCCTGCACAGCACATCATACTTCGGTTATCTTGTGATCAATCTTAGTGTGAAAAAGAATCTCTTACCCACTGTAGGGTAGAAATGTACGTGGAAGCCAGATCATATCGAGCCCTGAGTGTGGTGTGGGCTGGGTTGTTTTTTGTGGGCAGTTAGGCTTTTCAAAGCTCTTCAAACAAACATTCAGATGGCATAAGATCGTAGCTCCTGCTGGGTGTTCATGAACGCAACGGAAAGGGAGGATGAGTTACCTCAAAGTGGTCAGGTGTCTCCTGTGCGGGCTCTGATTTGCCTGCCTCTTCTTCACATGGCTTACTTCTAATGACAAAAACAAAAAGTAAACAAACCAGTGTCTTAAGACTGTCTGGTGGGAACATGGGTAAATTTAGGGGCTCTGACCCCCCCTCCCCTGGGTGGTGAGAACTAAGGTTGTGTGGGCCTTCGGCTTGGGTGTGTCTTTTCCTTCTCTTTGTGATTCCTTTTTTTGTCTATTCTTTCCCCAGACTTCTCATGCAGACTGACCAAACGGGGTCAGGGTAGCAGGGCGAATAACTCATGTATTGATCAAGGCCTTCAGTTAAACTCTGGGAATTCACAAGCTACAGTCACAAATTTAGCAGTTCATTGAAAACAAAGTCAGAGGCTACAAGAGAAATCAAGGCTGGCTAAAACTTTGAGGTTGCTTGGCCTTGAAGGCCTACAAGGAGAAGCAGGACCACCCAAGGCTCCAAGGAAACACCCACACTTAGAGGGAGCCTTCGCCCTTTGAGAAACAAAAGAGCAGTTATCATCCCAATGCCCTACTGAGTATGTCACACACAGAGTCAGACCCATGTTTATGCGATTGTTCCCTTCCTGCCTCCCTCTTCGCTTCCCCCTTGCTCTGTCCTGACCCCAGGACCCTGGACCCACTAAAAGAAACCACCTGTTCCATTTGGTGGTTCATCTGTTCGGTGGTTCATCTGTTTAGAGGTGGAATGTAATTGGGTCTCATAGGGAGTGGCACTATTAGGAGGTGTGGCTTTATTAGAGTGGGTGTGGCCTTGTTAGAGGAAGTGTGTCACTGTGGGGCAGGCTTTGAGGTTTCCTATGCTCAGGATACTGCCCAGTGTCTCAGTTGACTTCCTGCTGCCTGCAAGATGTAGGACTCTCAGCTACAGCTACAGCACCACGTCTGCCTCCTGCCCCTCACGTGATGCTCCCCGTCATGATGATAAGGGACTGAACCTCTGAAACTGTAAGCAAGCCACCCCAATTAAATGTTTTCTTTATAAGAGTTGCCATGG
>PVIU01034818.1:0-10962 GCA_004026605.1 Ondatra zibethicus | reverse complement strand
GAGCTTGGGGGAGTTGGAAGGTGTAGATGGAGGAAGGACAGATATGGGAGCATGTAAGAAGATATCTACATTAAGGGAGCCATTTTAGGGTTGGCAAGTGACTTGGCTTTAGGGGGGATCCTATGTGTCCACGAGGATGTCCCCTGCTAGGTCCTTGGGCAGCAGAGGAGAGGGTGCCTGAACTGGCCTTGTCCCAGACACACTGATGAATATCTTGAATATCACCATAGAAATTTCGTCTGATGGATGAACATAGAGACAGAGATTGAGACCCACATCCAAATCAGAGCAATGCACTGAGCTCCTAAGCTCCAGTTGAAGAGCAGAAGGAGGGAGAAGATGAACAAGGAAGTCAGTACCACGAGGGGCTGGTCTCCCACTGAGACAGTGTGTCTTATCTAATGGGAGCTCACCAAATTCCGCTGGACTGGGACTGAAAGAACATGTGATCAAACTGGACTCTCTCTATGTGGCTGCCAATGGGGGCAGACTGAGAAGCCATCAACAATGACACTGGGACCTGTCTCTTCTGCATGTATTATCTTTTTGGGATCCTAGTCTACTTTGATGCACACCTTCCTAGGCTGGGATGGACGGGGGAGGGCCTTGGACTTCCCACAGGGCAGGATACCCTGCCCTCTCTTAAGGATGGAGGGCGAGGGAGGAGGGTTATTGGGGGAGTGGGAGGGGAATGGGAGAAGTGGAAGAAGTGTAAATTTTTGAAAGCAAAAAAGAATAGAGAACAACGAATTTGAATATACATTAGTGTTAAATCCAGAAATAAACTTTGTTGATTTTCCCATAATTGCAATTGTTTCCAACCTTGGTTTTCGAATCCCCTATTTCAAGAAATCCGAGTCTGGTCCAATTTCAAAGCACACGTTTATTTTAACAGAAGAAAGAAAATTAAAAGCAAGCAACTAGAATAAATTTGTATCCTGTATTTTTTTCTTAAGAAGTAGTTATAACATACAATATATTTTCTGACACTGTGAACCAAAGAGAAATAAGAGATAAAATAAAAATGAAAACTGAAAGACAATTATTTTAATAAGTACATGATCTGGCCATTACATAGAGGAGAGTGAAGGGTTTAAAAACCAAGACGTTTAATAAACTTCAACATTTTCAAATTTTACTTTTCTCTTTGTAGCTCAGGACATCACTTTTTGTATGGCAGTCACAGGAATATTGCTGTGAAGTTTGGGAAAAGCACTCAGGGCACAGTTTTTGGAAATGAGCTGTAAATGTATTAGGAATAAGAATACAATAATTTTTAGACAAGCTCTAGATAAGAAATAAATACTTCTTTAGGTACTGAAGGAATTAAAGGCAAAGAAAGGTGTATGAAAGGTAGGGGAATAACAGAAAGAAAGGAGAGAAAAGGGAAAAAAGAAAGAAGAACAAGGAAAGGAGAAATGAGAATTAGGGAAAGAATGTGAAAAATCACTTTTCCTAATGTTATAATTCCTGTTGATGAAAATAAGATAGGTGTAGCAAAGGAGTTAAAGAAGAAAAAGAAGATGAAGGGCTTATATCTTTCTTCTGTACACTACTTATGTGCTCTTTTAAAATATGTGTATGTTCTGTAGGGTATGACAAGAATACATTTTCTTCACATGTTGTCTCTTGAAACTGTTTTTCCTTAGGCTTAATCCTTGAACTTCTGGCTCTTTTCGATTCTAGGTCTTTTTGAGAAAGATGATCACCCTTCCTACTCAAATCCACCTTTTGCCTCTGCTGTTGATGCCTTTCTGATGTCTGTTCCTGTGACCGATTCCCTGGGTTCTCAGGCTTCTCAAGCTATAACACACAGACAAGCAAAAATATGTTGTTCAAGTTTGTACTGCCACCAACAACTGTCCATGACCCATCTCCTTACCTCTAGAAGTGTGTGAATCCGCTCTAAGTTAGGATTCTGCCCAGCTTGCAGCAGCTGCCAAATGCTATAGTTCTCATCTAAGGTCACTTCAAGTAGATCTCCCTCCATCATAAGCTCCTCTAGGGGGGCCCGGGTGGCTTCAGGCAGTTCCAATACAGGACCAGTTAATTGTGATAATAGTGAAGGCAGCAGTTCCTCATCTGGAAGGTTTGTGGACAGCTCTTTTATAGTCGGACCTTGATCTGATTCCCCTTACTATGAAAAAGCTGAGGATACAGGACAGACATCATTTGGTGGTATCTATTCAGTAGTCTACCAACACTTAGACTTACCTCTTTTATATAAAGTTTCCTTTTGAAGAGTCTTCTCTGGATTTATCAGTCTATCTTCATTTAGTACCAACTCCTCTTCCTGAGGACAGCATAAATGGATTACTTTAATAAAACTGAAAAATCAGGCTGTGGAAAATTTTATCCACTCTTTATAGAAAGCAATAGGAAGTGATTCTCAATCTTCCTAATGCTGTGTACAGCCCTTTAATACAGTTCTTCATGTGGTGACCCCAACCATAAAATTACTTCATGTTACCTGTTATTTTGCTACTATTATGAATCATAATGTAAATATCCAATATGCAAGGTATGTGATAGGTGGTTTCAATACCCACAGAATAAGAACCACTGATACAGAATTTAAGAATCCAGAATAATGCAGAACAAGGGAGGAAGATTGACCTAAAGACCATTAGTAAGAGTGGATCTTTAAGGATATAGACTAGCTTACAGAAATTTAAAGGTTAAAAAGTTGGTTGGACAGCTTACCTTAAGCTTGCCAGTACTGTTCCTGAGAGAGTCAGAGGCAAGGTCTGAAGGAGAGGTAGGGGCCTTCTCATGTCTCAATTTATTCTGTAGCTGTTGGCGGACTTTGGCTAGCTGTTCCAATAAAGCAGTCACATCCTCAGAAGCTAGAGCCTGTCTGGCACGGCCTTGCCAACCAATGGCCCTCTCTGTGAGGCACTGCAGGGCCTCACCCTCAGGCAGCCTCACAGGCAGTCTCTGTAGTCCTACCAGTAATGATAGGATGGACTCTAGACGTGGACGCCTTGAACGCATGCACAATGGGCACAGGAATTTAGTATTCCATTCCCACCAAGCATGCAGCTGAGATGATGTAGGACTGGCCCTTAGGGAACTGAGCAGGCGCGGTACTGTAACACATTGTCCATGAAACCAGTCTTGACAGAGGTCACACTGCAGAGCTTCCACCCCTGCAGGGACCTGCCCACATACACACATGGAGGTTGCAGAGGCAGTGGTTGATGAGGACATTGGATTGGGTTTGGCTGAGTTGATGTGTCGCAACTGCAAGATGCCTTCCTTTTCTTTTGCTTCTCCTTCCTTGAAGGCCATGATCTATTGAACCCAAGACAGGGTGAAAGCTGTTGAGCACCTCATCCTTTCTGGATTAGCCTCTTTATGCTACTCCAAAATTAAAATAATAGGCTTGGTGATCTCTGCTTATAGGTAACCAACTCAGACAACATAATCATTTTCAGTCTACCTTCTTTTCAGGGAGATACCCACAAACCAAATTTCTCCATGTCAAGCTGCTTACCACAGATCCTGGGTCCCTGAGGTCCTGTGCTGAGAGCCCCAGCAATTCTGTGTCATATTTGTATAACCCCATCTCCTTTTCCATCCACCGACTACGCTTGGTGCTAACAGAACCAACATCTGCACATGGGCAGAGAACCTATTACCAGACAGAAGGAAGGGGGATTACTGTTCATCTTCCCAAGATGCTCCAAAAATTTATGTTCTTTTATGAGCTTTTTCATAATACACAGAATATACTGTGGTATAATGTGCTAGACCTTACCTCCAACAGTGTGTAGCAAGAATTCTTCTTGAGAAAAGTCTTAGAAGCTTTCTCTTTCCAGGAGTGTGCTGTCAGTACCTGATTCTCCAGTTGTCTCAGTTCTTCTAGCTCCACAGGTAAATCACGACCCACAGCTACTAGGCCCTCCAAATCATCCAAACAAGGGTAGTGATCGCCATTCTGAGATAGGCACAATTAAATTATGTCAAGTTTTATTTTTTGTTTAAATTATGTTTAGATTTGTTGAGTAAGGTTGTATATATTATACTCTATAATCATAGCGCTGATGAAATGAAGATATACTCTGAAAAAAGAAAAAGTTACAAAGTACATTTTACAAAATTCTTCCCTTTCTGGCTCAGAATCAAAGACTCAATGAGGATATCAACTTGCTTTTTCACCCTTGTTTTGGTCAACTCTTTGTGGTTTTGGACTCATTTCTCCTCCTCTTGTTCTTATCCTGATAACCTTAACTTCCTCAATGTTCAACTTCCCATGTTCAATTTCTCCCATAACCCCAACTATGTGTAAAACTGAAATAAAATGGTTTCTCTTTATTTGCAGGGTTAGATAAAAAAGTAAGAAATATGATCCTCACTTGAATCTCATTCACATCAGCAATCCAAGCCTGTGCCTTAATCAGAGCTTCCTTGAGAGACTGGATATTAGGCAAGTAGACAGGAATGTTTTCTGCCTCACGTATTATAACTTCCAAAGTGGCTGGAGTATGTTTTTGCCTAAAAATATTTGGGAAAAAGAAATTTATATTTAATATTATATTGCTTTGTGTGCTTTTTTTTTGTCCTCGTTTCCTTTGCTAACAGTTTAAGCAGTAAAAATTTTGATAAATCAAGTGAACAAAGATACTTTAAGTCTCAGTAAGAATACAGTGGTTACCTGTATATTACATTAATGATGTTGATAATCTGAGAACAAACTCAGCCAAAGAATACACTGGCAGTTTTTGGTTTAAAATATTGTTAAGATTTCCCCTAGGCTCAAGACCTGTCTAATTTCAGGTACTTGGCTACTTTAGAAGTGTCATGTATGGGGATTGTGCTCTAAATTCACATAAAATATGGTTGGTTACACCTATAACATTTGTGCTGCTACTATACCACTGTCTTGCAGGCAGGTTGGTAGCTGGGTAATACTGATTACCACTCTCCTCAAGTAGAGTAAAGAGGACCTAATTAGCACATGAATATAATTGGCATGGGGTAAAGTTTCTAGTTGGGCACCTGATCAATGTTTTTCTCTTGAATTATGTAAGCAAATTTTATTTTCAGCAAGGTTATGGAGAGTAACCAATAGTTTTGGCCAAAGTCTGTGATTTGGGAGTTGGGGAACTATAGGATCCTTTGGCTGCTGAAACAAGATATAACCCATTTCTGGCATTGCAGGCTTCAGCTGGTGTTCATACAATTGTCCTGATAGGGAACTATGGGAAAAATTCTACTATTATTCTACTAAAGGAACAGTATCAATAATATGACCACCAATGACATTGTGCTATACCCACATATCAGAGCACTGACCAACTGTCATCATCAAAGTTTCTTCTTGCAGTAGATGGGAATTAACATAAACTCACAAATAGACTAATGAATGAAATAAGAATTTCTGAATTAGCACTTAACCCAAAATGTAATTATTTCAGAAAGGCCCTCAACCTCTAAAGTTTCCTCCTCCAAAAGAGAAGGAATGATTTTAAGAGCCAGAGATACTAGATGACTCCAAGGGAAATATTTTCTAGACACAACTACACTGGTACATATATAGACTATACACATGACATGCACAGAGTCAAATCAGAGAAAAATCCCAGTGCTAAGAGGTGAAACAGACAGAAATAACCACCTTCAAACAGAAGGCTGTTTGCAATTAATAATGTGCTGGGAGAGGGAGGATTGGTTTTCTCCCATGAAGAGTCACTGAAGGTACTGGACATACTCTAGCGCAGGTCCCATACTTAAGTGTAGCCTAATGGACTTCAGGTTTAGTTATGTGTGTTTTGTTATTTTTCATTTTATTGGTATTCTTATTCGAAGTTTGATATTTTGTTTTCCTTTAATTTTTCACTGTCTTTTTTAGAAAGGGAAAAAAGAAGATATAATATTGGGTATGTAGGGAGGTAAAGAGGTCTGGGATGGAAAAAGAATATGATCAAAATAAAGTAAATGAAAGGGAATAGGCAGGAAACTGGAACCCCTGTGGGTCCCAGTGCGAGTCTGAGTCCTCTGAGGAAGTAAGCAGGTCCTCTGTGGGTTCGGGCACACCCGAGCCTAGAACCTCCCAGGCAATAGACCAGAACCATAAACCTTTCCAGGTTCAACTCCAACCCAGGGACTTCTGCAGGAGGGAATCCATACAAGGATTTACAGAACAAGTCAAAGATGGTAACATAGGCCAAAGTTGCCCTCAGGCAAGGAACTCCATCTAGGGCAACAAATAGAACAGGAATGGAATTGAACAAGACACCTAGGACAGAGAGAGCCAGAGGAAACAAGCTCCAACAGGAGCAGAAGCCAGGAACAAGTCCAGCTCTGGGAGTCAACCCAGTCCTGGGACACTGCTAGACCAGGATTGAGCCAACGACCTGACTCAGAGTCTGCGATCACCACCAGAACCGGAGAGGGACTGAACCAGTTGCCTGGGACACGGAGAGAGAAGGCTCCACCAGGAGCAGAAGCCAGGAGCAAACCCAGTCCCATGACAAAGCGGATAAGGATTGTCCCAGAGACCAGATCCAGAGTCAGCAGGCGCCACCAGAACAGATCTAATTCCAAGCCAGGGACTTCTGCAAGAGGAGATCCAGACCAAGATTTACAAAGACAGATCAAAGCCAGCAGAATAGGCCAGAGTAGGCCTGAGACAGCAAACTCCAAAGGACCAGACCAAAGCACAGGAGCACTGGGCTACCTCCAGGAACAGGAATAACCAACCCTGTAACTAGAACTGTGACACTGACTGTACCACAAGGAAAACCATCTTAGCTTTGGAATCACAGGCACCTCAAAGATTACTCAACAGAATCTCAGACAGCCCCAACAACACCTATTAGAGGAAAAGATGAGTAGAAAAGGTATGATCACATGCTACACCACAAATAGCAACACAATAGCAGTAAAACCTAAAGACCTTACCAAAGTAAGACCTGAACAACCAAATATGGATGAACCAGAAGAAAATGATAAAAAGAATAACCTCAAGAGAACGTTTGAAATTCTTAAAGATGAAATGAGAAGTTACCTTAAAGAAATGGAGGAAAAAACAAACAAAAAATTGGAAGATATCAGCAAATCACTAAAAGCAAACCAAGAAAAAGAACTCCAACATATAACAGAAACTATTGAAAACTGAGATAGAAAAAATAAAGAAAACACAAGCTGAGGAATATAGAAACAGAAATCTTGAAAAGAAGAGCAGGAACCTCAACTGCAAGTATGAACAACAGAATACAAGAAATGGAAGGGAGAATCTCAAGTGCAGAAGATAAAATAGAGGAAATAGACTCATCAGTTAAAGAAAACATTAAATCTAACAAAAGTTTAACACAAAATACCCATGAAATATGGGACAACATAAAAAGGCCAAATCTTAGAATAACAGGTATAGAAGAAGGAGAAGAAAGTCAACTCAAAGGCAAAGAAAATATCTTTAACAAAATCATAGAAGAAAACTTTCCCTTTCTAAAGAAAGTTATGCCTATGCAAATACAAGAAGCTTACAGAACATCAAATAGACTGATCCAAAAAAAGTCCTCTCGCCACATAATAATCAAAACACTAAAAATACAGAGTAAGGAAAGAACATTAAGAGCTGCAAAGGAAAAAGACCAAGTATCATATAAAGGCAAACCTATCAGAATTACACCTGACTTCTCTGTGGAGACAGTGAAAGCCAGAAGGTCATGGTCAAGCAAGACACCACAGATGCCAGCCCAAAAAAACTATACCCAGCAAAACTGTTGATCACCGTAGAAGGACAAGACAAGATATATACACAAAATACTAGAAGGAAAACTCCAACCCAAGGAAGATGGCTACAACAACAAATACACAGACAACTGACGATCTCATTACAGCAAATTCTGAAGCAGAAAAAAAAAAAACCACAAATTAACATCACCAATGATGAAAATTAAATTAACAGGAGATAGCAACCACTGGTCATTAATATAACTTAATGTAAATGGACTCAACTCACCCATAAAAGGCACAGCCTAACAGACTGGATACGAATACAGAACCCATCCCTCTTCTGCATACAAGAAACACATCTCAACCTCAAAGACAGACATCATCTCAAAGTAAAAGGTTGGGAAAAATCATACCAATCAAATGGACCTAAGAAACAAGTGGGTGTTAACTATCCTAATTCTAACAAAATAGACATCAAGCTAAAATCAATCAAAAGAGACAAAGAAGGACGTTTCATATTAGTCACAGAAAAAAATCCATCAGAGGAAATTTCAATACTGAACATCTATGCTCGAAAATACAAAGGCACCCTCGTATGTCAAAGAAACACTTCTAAAGCTTAAATCATATATTAAAACCAGACACTAATAGTGGGAGACTTCAACACTCCCATCTCACCACTGGACAGGTCAATCAGACAAAAAATGAACAGAGAAATAAGAGAACTAACAGATGCTATGACTCAAATGGACTTAATAGACATCTATAGAATATTTCATCCAAACAGAAGGGAGTATACCTTCTTCTCAGCACCTCATGAAACCTCAAAAATTGACCAAATAATCGGTAACAAAACAAGCCTCAACAAATACAAAAAAATTGGAATAACCCAATACCCCTTATCAGATCACCATGGTTTAAAACTAGAAGTCAACAGCAATACCAATTCCAGAAAACCCACAAACACATGGATTAAACGCTTGCCTGAATCATCAATGGGTCAAAGAAGAAATAAAGGGGTAAATTAAAGACTTCCTAAAATTCAATGAAAATGACCACAAAACATACCCAAATTTATGGGACACAATGAAAGCAGTGTTAAGAGGCAAGTTCATAGCACTACATGCCTACAAAAAGAAGCTGGAAAAATCCCACACTAGTGAATTCACAGAACATTTGAAAACTTGAGAACAAAAAGAAGCAAACTCACCTAAGAGAACTAGATGGCAGGAAATAATCAAATTGAGAGCTGAAATCAACAAAATAGAAACAAAGAAAACAATGCAAAGAATCAATGAGACAAAGAGTTGGTTCTTCCAGAAAAATCAATAAAATAGACAAACCTTTATCCAAACTAGCAGAGAGAGAATATCCAAATTAACAAAATCAGAAATGAAAAAGGGGACATAACAACAGACATGGAGGAAATACAGAGGTTCATCAGGTCTTATTTTGAAAACCTGTACTCTAAAAAATTGGAAAACTGAAAGAAATGGACAACTTTCTGAATAAATATCACCAAAATTAAATCAAGATCAGATAAACAAATTAAACAGACATATAACTGCTGAAGAAATAGAAATAGTCATCAAAAGTCTCCCAACCAAAGAAAGCCCAGGACCAGATGGTTTCAGCTCGGAATTCTAAAAAACTTTCAAAGAGGAACTAATACTAATACTCCTCAGATTATTCCACACAATACAGACAGAAGGAACATTGCCAAACTCTTTTTATGAGGCTACAATTACCCTGACACCCAAACCACTGAAAGACAATCCTAAGAAAGAGAATTCCAGGCCAATCCCACTGAAATCAGGAACTAGACAAGGTTGTCCACTCTCTCCATACAAATTGGTGTAGGAGGTCCTTCTTTCTATATGTTGTTTTCATTGGTTGAATAAAGAGACTGCCTTGGCCTTTTGATAGGGCAGCCCTTTGGTGGGCGGAATAGACAGAACAGAATGCTGGGAAGAAGGGAAGTTGGCAGATGCTACGGATCTCCTGCCCGAGATGGACGCTGGTTAGACTCATGCGGGTAAGCCACAGTCAAGTGGCAGTACACATTAATGGAGATGGGTTAAACTAATATGTGAGACTTAGCCAATAAGGGGATGGAGATAATGGGCCAGGAAGTATTTCAATGAATACAGTTTCTGTGTAATTATTTCGGGACTTAAGCTAGCCAGGCGCGGGGAACGTGGCCCGCACCTCATTACTACACCTATTCAATATAGTTCTTGAGGTCCTAGCTAGAGCAATACGACACCAAAGGGAGATCAAGGGGATAAAAATTGGAAAAGAAGAAGTCAAACTCTCACTGTTTGCTGATGATATGATAGTTTACATAAGTGATCCCAAAAATTCTACCAAGGAACTACACAACTCATAAACACTTTCAGCAATGTTGCAGAATACAAGATTAACTCAAAAAAAAAAATCAGTAGCCCTCCTGTACAGAGATGATAAAAAGGCTGAGGAAGAAATCAGAGAATCAACACCCTTCACAAGGGCAACGAATAGCATAAAATATCTCAGAGTAACTCTAACCAAACAAGTGGAAGATTTGTATGACATGAACTTTAAATCTGTGAAGAAAGAAAATGAAGAAGAAAATGAAAAGATCTCCCATGCTCTTGGGTAGGCAGAATTAATATAGTAAAAAATGGCAATCCTACCGAAAGCAATCTACAGATTCAACGCAATGCCGAGCAAAATCGCAGCGAAATTCTTCAAAGACCTTGAAAGAATGGTACTCCACTTCATTTGGAAAAGCAAAAAAACCAGGATAGCCAAAACAATCTTGGGCAACAAAAGAACTTCTGGAGGCATCACAATCCCTGACTTCAAACTATACTACAGAGCTACAGTACTGAAAATAGCCTGGTACTGGCATAAGAACAGACAGGAGGACCAATGGAACTGAATAGAAGACCTGGATATCAATCCACATATGTTTGAACACCTGCTATTTGATAAAGAAGCAAAAAATATCAAATGGAAAAAAGAAAGCATATTCAACAAGTGGTGCTGGCATAACTGGATATCAACATGTAGAAGAATGAAAATAGACCCATAGCTATCACCATGCACAAAACTCAAGTCCAAATGGATCAAAGACCTCAACATAAAGCCAGCTACACTGAACCTTATAGAAGAGAAAGTGGGAAGTATACTTGAACGCATTGGCACAGGGAAACCACTTCCTAAATAGAACCACAGGAGCACAGACACTGGGAGAAACAATTAATAAATGGGACCTCCTGAAACTGAAAAGCTTCT